>CAJHQP010002870.1:0-76729 GCA_905132765.1 Moricandia arvensis | reverse complement strand
AATCTGAGTTTGAGAGTTCATTGAGTAGAGATATCCAAACTCTATCAGTTTCTTAGCTCTGTATCTTCTTTATCTGTTCGCTAACTAGATGATACTCAGATAAATTATAGTAAAGGTTTAGCGTGTCTCAAGAAAATGAAACTCGAGAAGCACATGTTCATTGTTGCATATTTAATAATCTCTTTCTTGTTTTCATCTTTATTGTCTTGCAGGAGAAGCAGCTTTCATATATTCTGTGTCGAGGACAGAGCTCTTCTCTGCAGAACTGCGATTGAGGCGACCCATGCACCTAATACTCGCCTGCTAATCACCAGAGGTTCTTGGCCACTGGAATCCAAGTCCTGAGTTCTACTAGTTGCATAGAGAAGTGGAGATGCATCATCTCGACCCATCTAACCAACAGAATGCAAACAGTTCTCTCTAAACGCCAACTCAACAGCCTGCTTTCCATCTCCTCCATGGGCTGGTGATGAATTCTTCCGCTACTCGGTCTTGAATGCAGTAACAGAAGATAGGAAGGCTTTTGCCAAATTCTGTGGGTACCAAAATTGTATTTCTGACATGTATAATAGTATTCTTTGTGTTGTGCTTCAGCAGAAGGGGCAGCGCAATCTTGTGAGCTGGACTGGCTTGCAGAGATGGGTTCTTGTGACCAGCCTGATCAAAAAAGCTTTACCGCAGCTGAAGTCCCCGAGCTTTCGGTATCACATCTAGCTCGCGTTCATTCCTTACAATAGACCCATGAAGTACAACGTTCCAACAAGAAGCCGAGGCTTGAGATCAGTTAGGATGATGAAGAAGATCACTTCTTGTCCCCTGACATAGGCTGGAATAAGTAGTCAGCTTATATGTACACTTGATTCCCAGATGTAGCTATCTATAGATATAGGTGTTAGGCTTACACTTGAAAAAAGAAAAAAAAAAACTCTCTTTTATTGGCAAGTGATGCCTTGAATTGAAAACAATATTTTTTAAAATCATTACATATGAAGAAGAGAGAAACAAAAACAGAGGGGAGTGCCCAACTTGTTTAAACAAGAATACAAAAGCGGAATCAGAGTACGTGCAGAAAGCTTTACTTGTTCTGTCTTTTTAATTCTTTTGTAGAATAACTGAGAACTTCAGCTTCTGAAGGAAGAGAGCTGGAATGGCTCTTTCGTTGGTTCGTGTGATTGCTCGCACAGCATTTGCGAGTATCTTAGCACACGCAGTTCTTTTAATCTCGTCTTCGTTCTGTAAAACAATTCAATAGCATAATGAAAGTTAGAAGCCTAATACATCTATCTTTAACCTAAAGAGGATTGCATTCAATGGATGTTTAGCGCTGCGAGAATGGATTGATGCATCGGCAATCTTGTTTAGGAGAGCGCCAACAAAATGGAATCTCCAGCTGCGTTGTGATCCAGCGGCGTTCAGCATGGAAAGGGTCAAGCGAATCCAGCGGAGAGTTCTAGCGACAGGTTTTTGAACCCATTTTTAAGTGGAGTGTCAGCAAAGTCATTGGTACGTGTAGGTAAACAAGCCTATCGAATGCAATTGCATAAAAGTAACTTTCTTTACGACTTTTGTGACCTTAATT
This sequence comes from Moricandia arvensis, assembly GCA_905132765.1. Taxonomy (NCBI): domain Eukaryota; kingdom Viridiplantae; phylum Streptophyta; class Magnoliopsida; order Brassicales; family Brassicaceae; genus Moricandia; species Moricandia arvensis. The sequence goes on along the minus strand of CAJHQP010002870.1, from coordinate 75,150 downwards.
GATTATAATAGTCATATTTTTAATTAAGCAGTTGGTGAGATCTACCAAACCAACTCAAAACCAACCACCAGTATTAAATTAAATAACACAAATGATTCTTGCATCAGTACTGAGAAATCGACTCTGCTCTGACCTAATATTTTTCAATTCTGTCTTGAATCCTTTCCAAAAACATGAATAATATAAAAGTAACTCCAAAATTTTATTTTATAGCATTCCAGTGTGCCTTCTGGTATCACCCAATGGACACAAGAAACAAATCATGATGATGTAATGGTAAATGCACATAAAGATGGTATAGTGTGTTTACCTGCGTAATACGCGGCAGCCGCTTTTCACCGAAGAGTGACAAGCAAGAGCTTCAAGTTGGGATGCCACAAAGACATAGCGGTCTCATTCATTCGATCTTTGTTGCTTTCCAGTTAGAAAGACTCAAGCTCAACGTCGCTTACCTTGATGATCTCAGCTTGTCCAGATGCTGCTATGATGCTGTGTCTTGGCTTCTTCCTTTGAAGGCCAAAGAGGCTCCCTGAGGTTTGGGTCGTACGAAAGAAGAGCTCCAGCTTCTTTCGCCACTTCCATTGCCTTCATAGTGAGCCGACGCTACATGGCTCCACTATTAAGCTTATTGATCCATAATGAAACACTTTAGCCTGCAAAAGAATTACATTCACATTGGTGTCAGCCAAAATACACCCATCCACAAATTTAAAACTTACAAGAATGCTAGTAAAGAAAATAACACAACTTAATATAAGGAATAATTATCAGGGGACCCATTTTGATATGATTTCTTTTTGTATTGAGTATTAACTACGATGGGGGTCAATCAGTATCAAACTCTTCAAGAAAAGCAAAAAGGTTCTCTTCAGCTGAGATTAGCTTGTAAAGGTGACAACTTTATGCAAAAAATACTCAACCTGATGATCATTTCACCATCACGTAAAGATATACTTTACACATATGTTGATATGTGAACATTAACTTCTGATTCACATCAATTGAACGACCAAAATACTCATAATTTCAATTGGATATAAAGAACACAGATTTATCTCATCTCGGAAACTACTTAACAGTATAATATAAAACAACATCATATACCATATTTCGCACAAATCATAACATATATTTACAAGGAAATAGAGTCATTTAAGAAATCAATTGACTAACTCAGATGATGCCTTGTACTTAAATCACATTATTAAATCAATTGCTAAACTACTTAATCACACCTTAATTTCATTGATTAAATCAATTGATTAGCTGCTCAATCACTAACATTAGTCCACCAAAAACGGAGATATTTTATTTTTGGAGAAAATGAAAACTTCATACTTTCTTTTCTTATCAATTTTTCGGATAATAAAAACAAAACTCAGGTCGTTGCACAATCACGTGACGTCACGTGGATCTATGCGCATTCATGGGATCAAGATGACGACCCGCGAAACTAAAAATCGCAGTGAGACCAGAGAAAAGTCACCGTCCGTGAACTTAGCCACTCACATTGAATGAGATCATCATCAATAAGCACGATTCCCTATTCTACACGCACACACATTGAAGATCGATCTATATAGAGAGAGAAGTGATATTAAACGTACGGATCTGATGAGCTCAAGGTCGAGTTCATCGGGACGAAGAAGCATATCGGCGCTAGGATTCCGGTAAAACATAAACTCCCGATCTCCATCAGCCTTTAACGTCACGAACGCCAAGGCGGTTCTCGCCCCCGTATCGAAGTTGATCCCCTGATCAGCGACGCCGTTCTTCCTCAGGATCCCGGCCAACATGTGGCCGAACTCGTCGTCGCCGAGTTTTCCGACGAAGGCGGATCTTCCGCCGAGGCGTGAGACGGCGATGGCGACGTTAGCGGGAGCGCCGCCGGGAGCTTTGAGGAAACCTGGTGCCTCGGCGAGGGAGACGCCGGATTCGGTGGGGACGAAGTCGATCAGCATCTCGCCGAAGCTGACGATGAGTGGTTTCTCGCCGGTGGGTGCCATCAGATCTGAGATCAAATGGAGATGAAAGAGAGAGAGAGTAATATAAAACGAAGGGAAGGAGAGGAATGTTTATATAGACTGTAGTTAACTGGGGAAGAAGCTAGACACTTAATTTGATATTAATGTTTTTTTGTGGATTTTGTTATGAAATATCCATAGTCTTGGAAAATATATGTAATTTCCGAAAACACGAGTTCCAATAAAATGCAAAAAATCTGGTCAAAATCGTATTACCTATTCAAACCTTTGCCCGAATCGTCTATATATATTTTTATTTTATTTTATTTATTTATTATTTTAATTTTTTTTTTTTTGTCAATTTTTTTTTTCAAATCTTCTAAACACATTAGACTAATCCATAAAAGCGAGGTATAATCCACATATGGATATTTTTTCAAAGTTTTCAAATGAAATCTAAAAAATAATCACTTCTAACCATGCGTTAGTGGTCGGATGATACATGACGTTCGCAATAATTTTAAGAATTGTAGATTTAAATCATTGCTAATTATTCTAACGTATTGTTATGTGACAAGAGCCTTGTTCAGGAACTCGCTAGGCGATATACGTGCGGCAATCATGGACTTAGTGAGTTATTTGAAAATCGAAAATAAACCGGAGAGTACTCGAGAATTTTTTTTCTGACCTTTTAGCCATATACATCTATATACTTTAGTTATGTTGAGTATTTGCAAAAAGTAGACCGTGGCCTAGTGGGCCGTGTGTCACAAGTCGGCCAGTAAACCCAAGTTCAACGCACAGGTAGTGTGATTACGATTTTACCCTCTTCTTCTCCAGTGTGCTGATCGAGTTTCTGCAACATTTCCATGGCGTTTTAAGCTTCTTTTCTTGGTTTTTACCATTTTTCCTTGCTTTTATGCGGTAAAAATAGTAGATCTACTTATAAACATCAGATTTTGAACTTAAAACTTAACAAAATCATTGTTTCCGTACAATACAACCAAATCGTCACAAATCGCCATGCTCACCCACCGTTTCACGGATACTCGGCCAGGAAATCGTCCAGGTGGACGCGTTTTTGAACAAGGGACAAGAGTATCTAACTTTCTTTACGAACAATTGAGTATAGTTGACACTGATGGTTAGACCGTCGAGAATTAATCGGTTAGATCATTCTCTAGGATCACAAAAGAAATAAAAAGTCACTCCATATTCGTATAGACATATATGTTTGGTGTCGTGGGTTAATTTTGAACTTGAATGGTTACTTTCCTATAATCCACCCACCAGTATATGTGCGGTTATATATATATATATATATATATATAGTTTTTTGAAAAAAAGAATTTTATTATATAAACTGAAAAGTCCAGATAGTCGTATATTGGTAATTACTCATAATAATGTTGATGACTATCAATTTATGATGTCTGATATCATGATTAATAGACTTAGCCATTGCTCATTTTGTTGATGTCCAGAGTAAATAATAAACTTTTTGTAATAAGCTTGGTTCATATTACGTATCATGATGTGTGTGATAACTTTGCTATGTGTCTTTGCCCGGAAGAGATGATGATAAAGCAATAAACACTATGTTATAGAAAGAGTATGTTGCTAAAATTGTATACTCTCGTAAAACTATTCAGTAAAAAAATTGGCAGAGGAGTAGCAGTATAATAATTTAAATTTATCATAAAATTAGTGTAACATAAATAAATAAATATATATATATAATTAATATATATGTTAATTCTCTTAAATAGTATTTTTAAAGTTTTTGTCACTAAAATAGCTCTCAAGAAAGAAAATGACCAAAATAACATTTTTATTTAAATTTTTAAAATTTATTTTTTAAAAAAATTAAATTCATCCCAAAAACTACACCTTATAAATCTAAACTTTAAATCTAGATTAGTTAATTTAAAGGTATAAATGTATATTTACACACTTAAACAAAACCTATTTTGATCATTTTTTTTGAAGGCTATTTATAAGACAAAAAAAAATAGAGTAATCTTAGGATATTTCTCTAATAATATATGAAATTAAGAAACAATATATAATTTATTTATTTTTATTTAATAGTATGAAAATTTATTTTTATATTTAAAACGAAATATTATATTTTAAAATACCTTTTTAAATTAAAATTTGAAATACTATTTAAAAACAAAAATTTAGTTGTAACGTATATATATTTTTGTGTATAAACATAATTTTATGATATTATTAAATAAAATAAATCGATTATTTTTCAAAAAATAATAAATTACAAATACACATGTTTCAATAAAAGCTTCATATGAAAACATTGAGTAAATGTTATATGGAGAGCATTAGGATTAAGTAAGTAACTTTTTAATTGTTTTTTAGCAAATCTTAATTGGATAATTAGAAAATCATAATTTTTATGCTAATGTTATGCCAATCAAGGCTAATGACAAAACATCAACAAGATACTCTCACGTGTTTTTAAACTATTTATTTTCGGTAAAAGGAAATTTTGTTTTTTAGTTTTGATAAAAAATTGATTGGTCATTTCACCTATTTTTGTTGCTTATCACTAGACACGATAACTATTTGGTTAAAAATTATTTTAAAATATTATACTAAAATATATTAGTCATTTTACTTAAGTATTTGTTTTATATATTTTTCATTAACTTACTTTGTAATATATTAAAGAATAAAGATCTGGAATATTATTTTTTACAATACAGTGAGTATATAAATAATAGAATATATAATAAAATGGGTTTTCTTTGAAAAAAAAAGATCATAAAAAGAAAATCAAATACGTATTTATTTGTTTTTGGTTATTTTACATTATTTGATCAAGAAATAGAATGGTCTTTTTCGTATGAATCAAATACATCTTCTTATAAAAAATGAATCAAATACATCTTCTTATAAAAAATGAATCAAATACATCTTCTTATAAAAAATGAATCAAATCTAATCTATTAAAAGAGGAGTACAAATAGGAAATACCCCTTAGTTTTTCACCAAAATTACAATTCTCTGCCACTGATATTATTCCTACATCCAAACACAAATTAAATCACCTCTTATATGGACATATGCTCACAATAAGCCCATTACTAATTTGTTTGATCCAATAATTATATTTTGTATATTTGTAACCATAAAATGAGTTTTATTATTTATTTTCACCAGAGTCTATATCAATGCATCAAAACATCTTTAAATTATTAAACCGAAAAATTGAATTAAATGTCAAAAATATATATCTTATATTCTAAAATAAATCACTTTTACTTATATTTTAAAACATATATCTTAAGTACAATTTGTACTTAACTCTAACTTTTTCTTAATATTTACCATTGAATGCCACTAGACTTAAACACAATCGTTTAATAACTTAACAACCCTGCCCAAAATTTTTTACAAAACCAAGTGCACCTAAACTCACGTGGTTTGTTATTGAATATACCTCAATTTAAAATTATTTTGCAGAAATCAAAACAAATGTGATCCAACACCAAATATGACACGGTCTACATGATCAAAACCAATAATTTAAAGTTTTGTTCACCACATAAGAAAAACAATTTGTGTAAATACTTAACCACTTGATTTCGATCCAATATATATCATGATTAAAAAATCATTATCAATGAAATGGTTTAGCAAACATGTCATTTATACACAAATTAATAGGTTATCTTCAAACATGTCTAATACATAAATTAATATTATAAAATAAATAATTATAAGATAGACTATTATCTGCAAATCCACCGGTTTAAATTCTGTATTCAAATTTTAATTTAACTCACCTATATTCCGTATGTACACGATATTATTTGCAATATATAAATATATTTAAATTATACATTATAAACAAACTAAACGTTTTTGGGTTATCGAAATCTTTTATATCTTATAAAAACATTCCTAAAATATAGACAACCAATTATTTTTTTCTAACTTATCCATATTTGACAAATATTCATAATATTTTTCTGTTATCACTAATTATAATGAGTACTAGGATCGGATCCGCGCGCCCGCGCGGGTTTTGTTTTCGATATACTTATAAACATTTCAAAACACATCAATTTTATTTTATTTTAACATTTTCATTTGTGTTACTTTATCAATTTGTTAAAATTATATTTTTCATTATTATATTGTGTTATATATTTTTTATTGGATATATGTTGGATTAGTTATTATGTAATTTCTTTTTTAAAAAGTTGTAACTATGTATTAATACACTGTTTTTACATATATTTTTTTAAAAAATAATTGAATTTAAATCCAAATATGTGTGTATATATATGTATTTTTACAAAATAAAACATTACATAAATGATTTTTAAAAATTAAAATAAAAAATATAAAACATGTGCCTAACCTGAAAGTGGAGTTTATTTAAGGAAATATATTATAAATTTTAAAATAACTAAGAAAAAAATTAATTTTATACAGCAAGTAATGTATAGTTTATATTTTGTTTTACAGTAAAAGTTAATTATATATTTAATAAAATTGTAATCAACAAAATATTATCTTCTATAGGTAGAGATGAGTATTAAATTAATCAAAGTCTAGATATTGATTTGTGCGTCCACCTCATACAAAATAAATTGAATGAGTAATTATGATAAAAAATTATAACAAAGATGGACCAGAATAATAACTAAATTTTGTAGAAACCCAAATATTATTGGCAAACATATTTTTTAAGAAAATTATACCTAATTTTTTGTTTGTAACTTTTTTGTCGGTGTTACAACTTCTCTCATCTTCTTTCTTGTTGATTACTTTTTAACAAATAAGTTAGCTAATGGTAAGCATTTAAATTATTATTTTCTTTACGATAATATGTATCGTCATTCTAAACAGGTTCTTATAAGTATAATGTGTCAATGATTTTTACTAATACATAAGTTAATAGCATAAATGGCTAGATTTGAGAGACATGTATAATAGATTATTTCTTTTAAACAAATACAATTAATAGCATATATTTGTAATTTTAACTAAAATATATATGTGGTTAATTAATTGCTAAGATCGCATGAATAAAGTATGGATATAAAGTTTGTCATTTATAGAATACATACTCATTATAATTAGTGATAACAGAAAAAGATTATGAATATTTGTCAAATATGGATAAGTTAAAAAAAAAATAATTGGTTGTCTATATTTTAGGAATGTTTTTAAACAATTGTTAAGTTAGAAAAAAAATTTGGGCAAGGTTGTTAAGTTATTAAACGATTGTGTTTAAGTCTAGTGACATTCAATGGTAAATATTAAGAAAAAATTAGAGTTAAGTACAAATTGTACTTAAGATATATGTTTTAGAATATAAGTAAAAATGATTTATTTTAGAATATAAGATATATATTTTTGACATTTAATTCAATTTCTCGGTTTAATAATTTAAAGATGGTTTTGATGCAATGATATAGACTATGGTGAAAAGAAATAATAAAACTTATTTTATGGTTACAAATATACAAAATATAATTATTGGATCAAACAAATTAATAATGGGCTTAATGTGAGCATATGTCCATATAAGAGGTGATCTAATTTATGTTTGGATGTAAGAATAATATCAGTGGTAGAGAATTGTAATTTTTGTGGAAAACTAAGGGGTATTTCCTATTTGTACTCCTCTTTTAATAGATTAGATGTATTCTATAAATGACAAACGTTATATTAATAATTTTCTCATGCGATCTTAGCAATTAATTAACCACATATATATTTTAGCTAAAATTTACAAATATATGCTATTAATTGTATTTGTTTTAAAAAGAAATAATCTATTATACATGTCTCTCAAATCTAGCCATTTATACTATTAACTTATGTATTAGTAAAAATCATGGACACATTATACTTATAAGGGCATGTCTAGAATGATGATACATATTATCGTAAAGAGAATAATAATTTAAATGCTTAACATTAGCTAACTTATTTGTTAAAAAATAATCAAAAAGTAAGAAGATGAGAGAAGTTGTAACACAAACAAAAAAGTTACAAACAAACAAAAAATTAGGTATAATTTTCTTAAAAAAATATGTTTGCCAATAATATTTGGGTTTCTACAAAATTTAGTTATTATTTTGGCCCATTTTTATTACAATTTTTATCATAATTATTCATTCAATTTATTTGTATGAGGTGGGTTTAGTAAAATTTATTAATATCATACCTATTTTGTATGTGTATATAGATTTTAAAAATAACAAAACAATGAAAAATATTTTATAAAATATATTTTGGATTATAAAAGAGTGAAAGAAGTAACTGTTTTTAAGCAAATACACCTCCAACCAAAACATATTATAGTTTTAATATCTTCATAAATTTAACATATATTATATAGATTTCATAATAACAATTTGTAAATATTGTTGTACATTATTGTTTATATAACTAAAATTTATATTTTAAAAATATTCAATTTTATATTGCTAATAAATTGTGGAACTTAGTGTCAACGTGTTTTTATTAGATTAATTATACCAAAACATATCCATAAATTGATTCTAATTTATATATAAATATTTATATTATAAAACGTATAATTATATAATGGATACATGAAAAACAAATATCAACATTTAACAAAAAGTGAAAACCATAATCCGCGTGGACGCACAGATCAATATCTAGACTTTGATTAATTTAATCCTCATCTCTACCTATGGAAAATAATATCATGATTTGTTGATTACAATTTTATTAAATATATAATTAACTTTTACTGTAAAACAAAATATAAAATATACATTACTTGCTGTATAAAATTATTTTTTTCTTAGTTATTTTAAAATTTATAATATATTTCTTAAATAAACTCCACTTTTAGGTCAGACACATGTTTTATATTTTTTATTTTAATTTTTAAAAATCATTTATGTAATGTTTTATTTTGTAAAAATACATATATATACACACATATTTGGATTTAAATTCAATTAATTTTTTTAAAAAAAATGTAAAAGCAGTGTATTAATACATAGTTACAACTTTTTAAAAAAGAAATTACATAATAACTGATCCAACATATATCCAATAAAAAAATATATAATACAATATAATAATAAAAAATATATAATACAATATAATAATAAAAAATATAATTTTAACAAATTGCTAAAGTAACATAAATGAAAACGTTAAATTAAAATAAAATTGATGTGTTTTGAAATGTTTATAAGTATATCGAAAATAAACACCCGCGCGGGCGCGCGGATCCGATCCTAGTACATTTTATTAGTCAACGATAAGAGATCTGGAGTTAGATGTGGCCGATTTTGGGATGATTACATAAAATATTTTTATACGATAAATATTTTAAATCTTACAAATTGAAATGATTCACGTTAAATAAGTTAGTGATGCGTCACCGGTCTGGTCGGTGTTGACAAGTTTAATTAATTTAATACTTTGTTATTAATAATCATCTTTTGAGTTTCAAAAAAATAAAATAATAATCATCTTCTTAAAACAAGTTATTAAAGCATCTCCAAAAAACACTCTATAACTTCAAATATAGAGTTTTTAGCTCTCCAAAAAGAAACTTCAAAATTTCAAATTTGAAGTTTCATCTTTTTATTTGCAATTTGGTCCTTACATTTACACATCTTATTTATTATTCTTAAGTATTTTCTTATTTATCATTTTAATCTTTAAAAAATTTATCTCACAAATATTCAAATTCAAATCTATAAATTAAACTTTACCCATAAAATTTTTAAAAAATTAAAATAAGTTTTATATTATTTTAAAAGTAGAATTAGACAACAAGAATATTATAAAACATACTGAATTAAAAACTTTTTAAAAAGGGTACTTAAAGACATAATTATTATAGAAATTTAGATATTACAACAATACTAATAATCTGGTAAACTTGCCCCGGAAGCTCCCAAATCTTCGAAATACTGTCCAAACAAGTTTTTTGTAACCGAAGATGGTTGTTCTTGTTGCTCTTGACGTCTTTTTCTTATGATTTTTTCTTGTTCAGAACGAATGTACTCACGAGAAAAGATACAAGATCGGTGGTAGAAGCAACGGTTGATATGGCGGAAATGAAGATATCCGTTTTCAACAATTTTTAGCTCGTAATCTACGAATTAAAAATAAAGAGAGTCATTTCTTACTTCGAAATGCACTAGTTGATCACATATGGGAACATTACGGAAATAATCTTATGGAATAATGTGGTATTTTATTTGTAGTTTAATATTTAATTATGTATTTCTATTTCTAGTTTTATATTTTAATTTAAAGTTTTATTAATTAATATTGTTGTAATTTTTTATATATGTGTTAGTTATTTATAAAAGTTTTATGAATTTTTATTAACTAAAATAAATATAAGGACCATAGTGTAAAATACAAATAATTTTGAAGTTAATTTTGAAGTTTTGCTTTTGGAGAAGAACACTTTGAAACTTCAAATATAGAGTTTGAGAAACTTTAAAATAGAGTTTTTTTTTGGAGATGTTCTTCATAGTTAATCATACAGGAGTAAAAAGACAAATCTGTGGATTCCCCATTTCCCATGTTCGGTTTTCATAAAACCAGTGGAGAATAGCAAAAGGTCCTGCATGTATAAAGGTGATATAGTCAATATTTTATTTACTCATTAGTGAGTTTCTTACAGTTTATCATTATTTTTTTAAAAAATATAAGATCTACTCCATATAAAATGTGATTTTATAAAGTGGAGGAAATTACACATCACACTCTCACACATAAGCATGGACATTTTGGATTCGGATACTCGAGTATCGGGTAGTTCGAGTAAAGAGTTAGAAGATCTATTTACTACTTGGTTTATTCTTGGTTTGGTTCGGTTTGGGTAGTTTCAGGTGCAATTTGATTCGGATAATAAAACTAAGAACAAGAAAATACTCGAAAAAATTTGGTTCTCATTTGATTCCTATTCCGGTTCGGTTAATTCGGATAGTTCCAGTTAAATATTGAATATTTTAGGTAAAATATGGAATAGTTAAGATAATTTTTATAAAAATCTTGGATATTTGAGATTACTTTAGATATCTTAGGATAAAAATATATGCATATTTCGGGTACTTCAAATACTTTACAATAATTTTGTTTTCTTTAACTATTTTTGAATACTTGTAATAGATTTTTAAATTATAAATAAATATATATATATAAGTATATTGTATGTATATATAACTAATATTTTATATACTCGGATATCCGTTTGGTTTTTGATTCGGTTATTGTTCGGTTCGGTTATTTCAGATATAGAAATATAAAAAATCCATTCGGATATTTGAGGGTTTTAATCCGGTTTGGGTATTTCGGTTCGGTCCCGATTCGATTCTTCAGTTTCGGTTTTCTTGCCCAGCCATACTCACACACATCAAATTCAAATCAAACTGAAGAGTTGAATAAAACTGGATAAGTATACTATTTGCAAACCAACCCTGATAAGTCGGCTCTTTTCTATTGGTCAAAACTCAAAACCAGGCAGAATCTCAACAATTACCATTTTGATGCTGGCCGCTCCGAAATAACAAAAAAAAAAAACTCAGCATTTTATTCATTTCAATTTTAAAGAGCCTATTTATTTTTAAATTTTAAAGAAATATACGAAAATGTGACGTAAGAAATTCGAACATTTAACTTTCAAAGAATCACGATGATGCTTTCACTAACTAGACTATTAGAAATACATAAAAATTTGAGAAAATTACTCAAACTAACTCCTTTTTTCCAGTTAATTACTAATCTAACTCTCATCTATCGACATATGTGTTTTGAAAGTGTAAAAGACGTATTAACCCTGTATACTGTTATTTATTACAAATCAACCATTCCTATTGATACATTTATAAAATAAGAAATTTAAAAATAAAAAACACATTAATAAGAAAAATAAAAATAAAAACACATTAATAAAATATAAACACACGATAGGTTCATGGAAAAAAAGAAGTTAGGGTTCACGGTTCCATTATAGACAACTGTAGATTGCTTCCGACGGCCTTCGTTTTCTCCGTTCCCAGACTTGTCTCTTGTTCACCTTGCCTCTTGTTCACCGGCGTGAAGAGCGTCGTTTTAGAGAGGGAGCATAGAAACACCCACTTCGACGAGTATACGTTCAGGCGGCTCTTGTCTTCTCCGTTAGTGAAGCTTGTCACGAGCCAGGTTCCGGCGGCTCGTCTTCTCCGTTAATGGTGGTCGTCCTCCGGTTAGATTCAGAACTATAATTCTCTGTCATATATTTATTTAGGATTTCAGTCTTCCTCCCCAATTTAAATGAAATTCAAAACAATTAATTTTGTTCACAGTCAAGGTGGTCTTAGGTTCTGACGAAAGTATAATCAGTTCTAGTTGCTACTGACCACCTTAATCATCAACTCAAGGTCAGTATATGGTTTCAGTCTTTCTCGTAAATGTGAAGCTTCCACTGAAAAAAATCAATTATCTTATTTAAGTCACTAAAGTGCTCCAGTTGCAATTTGAAGCTTTTGATTTTGTCAGTTTCTAATCCACTAATTCAGTTGACTGTATTATATTTTCTCCATTTGTGTTAGTATTTTCATTCTACTTTTTTCTTATTTTGAAGTCATAAAAAAGTATTTGATTTAGATTTTTCGTTGCTTGTTTGTCAATGTAACATTTATCAGTTTATTTTGGCCTATGTAGCCAACTCGTACATGTTACATTGTGAATATTTTTATTTATATGTGTTTAGTTGTAATTATTTCATGCTAACGTTACTTTGAACTTTCCCCTGGTAGATATGGCCTCAGCTAGCACTACGACTAATTATCCGCAACGACTTTACAAAAAGGGAAAAACACCTAAACAACAAAAGAGTATGAGTTACTATAGTTATCATTTACTTCTATAACTTTGCTTCCTTTTTTCTTGTCAACACCAAATATCCATCTTGTTTTTTGAAATATCCATTTACCACATGTAAGTGTAAGTTGCCCCATCTGTGTTAAAAAAGAAGAAAAAAGAGATGAAAAGAACGTGAATTTATGGAAGAAGAAGAAGACGGCTTGACGTGAATAATAAGTGACGTGAATTAGATTTGTTTAGATTAGGGTTTGATTCAATTTTATGTGTGGTCTAAATTAAGTTATGCTTTGGTTTACACAATTAAATTATGGTTTGGTCTAAACTACGTAGCAGTTTTGGTTTACACATTTAAATTATGATTTGGTTTAAATTAAATCTGGTTTACATGGTTTGTCACGATTTGTGCTTAACCAATCCATTTTGGTTTGCTTGCGTTATAATTATATAAGTCTGTCTTCAAAAGGATAAAAATTTGTGGTCAAAAGTAAATAAATTTGTTGAAGTTTGTTAACTAAATCGATTGAAAAGAAATAAATCAGTTGAATAATACATAAATCTATCAAACTAAAATAAATTTGTGGGCAAATGAAAATAAATCTATGAAAACGAGATAAGTTTGTCAAAAAAAAAAAATCTGTGTCTAAAGGACCAATAAATCTATCAAACCTTAGAAAAATCTGTCAAATTTAGATAAGTCTATAGCTATAAGAAACAAATCTGTTGATTTATTAATAAGTCTGTCAAAATTAAATGAATCTGTTGCCAAAGAAAAATAAATCTATCAAATAAATCTATGAAAATTAAATTAAGTCTATCAATTTTGCAAAAGTTTGCGGCAATATAGAAATAAATCTATGGTTAATAAGTTTGTTGCTTCATGTAACGTGAATCAAATAAATCTATTAAATGGCGAAATCGTAATTATTAATTAATTTATTTTAAAATTAAAAATTATAATAATGGCAATATTGTAATTATTATTTTTCATAATAAAGGATTTAGGGGCATTATAGGTATTACAACTAAACTAGTAATTAAAATAATATAGTAATAAACTTATAAATTAGATCTAAATTAATTTTTTCCCTAAAAATTTAGGGTCGGAAATTTTAATATTTGTTTAGGGTGGGAAGCTACAGCTTCTAAAGTTTGTACTGAAGGCCGCTATGTTTCCCCCAGTCCCCAACCATGCTGCCACGAAGAAAAAATGGTCAAACGTTTTGAAACAACCACATAAATTAGTGCATCCAAAGTCACTGTAAATGTAATCCTAATAACTTCAACCTATCAAACTGCTTGTTAGTTATCAACCTAGCATCCACTTTTGGAATTGAACTTTGAGAGCGATGAGAATGGACTAAACTGTTATGCTATATTGCAGTTCAAGGAAGAAACTGTTAGACGAAATGGTGTTTGCTGGGTTTTAGGACCAGGTTATATTGGTAAACTATACGGAAGAGCTCCATTAACTCATGACGTATGTTTAGGAACCAAGCATGGAGCATTGCGCGTGCAGCACCAGAAGACATAAGGTGCAAATCCAAGCAAGACTCCGAAACACATTCTTCCAAACTTGCCTAGATCTTCCCTCAAGCGTCTCGTTTCTACAATCAAAAGGTTTTCAAAAGTAAGCCTTTCCACTATTACTAACGCATAAAAATCAATTCCAAAACTTGACTTCCACAGTATCAGTGCCATTTATACCTGACCAAGGTGCCAGAGCATATCGGTAAGTAAGAGCATTGTAGAAGGCAGCAGCTAAACAGCGGAACTACACACAGCTAATCTTAACAACCTTAACAATTGGGTCATATCTTTCACTCACTAAGTTCAGGAAGACAGATCCAAGAGCAGGACAGACCTGCAAGCATTTAGAATGGCGGAAAAAAGGTTACAACATTTGGTTTTATTAGCATCTGTTGCATTTTTTGTGGGGAACTTCTTATATACATGAGAGCTCATGCACATCCCCCCCTCCTTACAATGTTTCTTCACCATGTTATAAATCTCGATGGTTTAACTGGCCAAATATCTTTATTATCTCCATTATCTCTAGATTCATCTTTGACATTCAGAAGAACAGTTTAAGATTATGAACAGTTTAAGTGGCTAAACATAGAGAAAGAGACCTCTCTCACAGAACAAAACTAGAACTGAAATTCATACAAGATAACAGAGAACACATCAGAACACAAATCTCAGTTTTAAAGTTGTTTCTTAGCTGCAGATTATAAAGTAACAACAAGATTTGACTAAACGTCACCAAATAATACAAAAACTCAAAAACAAAACTTGTCTTTTTAAAAACTCAGATATAAATTTGACTAATTCTTCTTGTTCCCATTCATCACCTCATCAGGAATCACTTTAAGATGCTTCCTCTGCTTAGACTTGGCAATCTTCTTCAACGTCTTAGGATTCGTAATCTTCTGCAGCTTCGTCCCCGTCCTCAAAACATTCTCCTGCTTCCTCTTCTCCCTCTCTTCCTTCTTCCTCCTCTTCTCCACCTTATTACTCCTTATCTCCTCCTTAAGCTCGCTCATCCTCTCCCTATACGCTCTCTTAATCTCCCTCTGCCTCTTCATCTCCTCCAGATCCGGCCCCTTGTTCCTCACAAACCTCCCCGAGGATCTGTGGGTTCGCGGCGTCTTCCAGTTCCGTCCCGATACTTTCCCGGCGATTACGCCGTCGTAAGTTGGTTTCCCGATGGCCACGGCTATAGGTTTGTCTGGATCTTCAGAGGACGCGACGGCGCTGCGTTTCGCGGATGGAGGGAGGGAGGAATCGATGTCCATGGAGGCTTCATCGGCGGCGGCGGCGGCGGCGGCTTGTTCTTGAGATTCGCGTTTGCGTTTGTAGGTTTTGCCGCCGAATCCTTCGTCAAGGCACCGGAAATCTGTGGTGCATGCCATTTGCTTCTTCGCAGCTAGGTTAAAGTTGTTGTTGGCTGTGAGGTGGTTTCGAAATAAGTTTAGGGTTTTCGAGGTTTTATAGGAGTTAGTAGATACAGAGGTGGGAATCCGGTTTTGGCCAAACCGGAATCTCGATGTAAATCAATTCTCTGGTTTATTGGTGCAAATTTCAATATTAAATTGAGTTCCTAGCCGGTCATGAGATTTTTTAAGCAGTTAAAGAATTTTGGTCCCTTAGTTATTAATTTTTATACATATTTTCCTTCTTTTTGTATTCAACATTTTTATACCTAGAAGTATTAAAATGATGTTAAATAAAGAGAGATAACCATTGACAAGTAAAAAAGTTAAAAAAACAGACATATAACTCGTATTTACAGATTCACTCTCTCTATATCCTTGTGCTCTCCTATCTCTCTAACTACTTCGAGCGGTTTGATCTTATATTATTTAGTCGGCTCTTATGGTTTATTCAACGCTTGAGCCGGACTTTTCTTTTTTCCATTTCTTTTTTGATAGATTCATGTCTATTTTGGGTGTTTAGATTGGTGTTTCAGTGACACCTTGCTTTTGATTCAAGTTGTATCCAAAGAAAGAGAGTCCTTAATTTTCAATCTGGCTCACAATCTTTGCTTCTATGAGGCTGGAAACCTCAAATATGCTTGATCGACAAATAACAACAACAAAGGAGGGAATGAGTTCCTCCGACATCTAGGTAACAATTGTGGATGGTTTGCATGTGTTTCCAACCTTGTAATTTTGGCTTCAAATTTGTCCAGTGATTTATTTCTTTGGTTAGTTCCAGGTGTATTTTTCATGAAGCACCTATCAGAATTCTTTTTCTTCAAGCATGTCTTTCTCTCCGTCTCGTATTGGTCTTGTTTCATCTTTTGCATGTGTTTTGCTATCCGATTTGGTTTCTTCTTTTACACTTCCGGTGCTATGAATTCTTAACTATTGTTTTTCAATATCCATAACACATATTGTTGTTTCACAGTTGCCTTAAACTCATCATCAATTTTGCAATATCCATAATACATATTGTTGTTCCACAATTGCATTAAGCTCATCATCATTAACTTCTGCAAGATATTATAATTCATTTAAGATATAATTATATGTGATTTAATTTATGATTAACATTCTATAAAGAGTGTAAAGTGATAAATTTGAATTTAAACGACACGGTTTTTCAAAAGTAAAGACTTTCTTTATATTTTGGATTTCATCATATTATTTGTAAGTCACGTTGTTCACCACATGTTGTATAGAAGACTCTTTCACTTAACTTGATTGTAGAAAATTTATGTTGTAAAGAGTTTATATGACTCTTATCCAAGCAACAACCCAACATATGGTTTTATAAAGAAGATAAAACAAACACACAAAGTTAATGTTTGATTTGTGTTTTATATTGATGTTTATTACAAATTTATCATATGATTTTTTTTTGCATCTTGAAGTTTATAAGTTATATAATATAAGGATCTGATATTTGATTGCAACTTCGTCCTTTTGTGTTTATTTTCAATTATATATGTACAATTTTTGTGCGCTCAATTTTTTTTTTTTACCGAAGATCAATGGATTATATATGAAAACGTCTAATCAAGCAAAAACTTTTATCAAAAAGCAGACAATCAA
The DNA here is from genome assembly GCA_905132765.1 of Moricandia arvensis. Lineage (NCBI taxonomy): Eukaryota > Viridiplantae > Streptophyta > Magnoliopsida > Brassicales > Brassicaceae > Moricandia > Moricandia arvensis. The sequence continues at coordinate 57,776 of CAJHQP010002870.1, read as the reverse complement.
CTTAATTGAAAGCAAATGGAGTATGAGTTTAAGAGAGAATTTTTTTTTTCTTATATCCAAGGTAAATAAACAAAGGTATAAGACTAAAAACTTTTAAAGAAAACGACATGAAACTTTATCATTTGAGTGGAAAAGAGAGTGGTAAAATTAATTATTCTTGGTTAATTTTCTTCTCAATATAATAAGTAAAAATGTGATTTGCATGTGACTTTTGAAAAGTAATTATTGATCTGCATTTAAAATATGTTTTATGTGAATGTACAAGAATGCAATTTCATTTTTCCAAAATTGAAAGTCCGACAAGTAGATATTACTAAAATTCTTCAAAAATAGATCATTATAATAATATCAATATACCATTCGTAAACTAAAAAAAAATTATACAGTTAAAATCATTTATTTTATTATTATTATTCCCTTAGTTATATTTTATTATTATTATTTATCATTATTTTCAGTTACTCATATGACTAAACCAAGTTGTTACCACCATAAAGATCTAAGGAGGCGTTTGGAGGAGAAGAACATGAACACTTTCTGAACACTTTATGGTGGTAAGGGTTGGGTTTCTGATTCTTCATTTTTGTGTATCATCCTCTGTTTGCTCGGAGTTATGGATCTTCTCTATATCCCTGTTTTGTTGACAAGTCTTAAGTTAGAGACGATCCACAATGATTTTTACGAAGATGAGAAGATTTTTTTGACCAAATGCTAAAGGCTATGTAAGGTTATATTAGGAGGAGTTCTCTGGAGCAAGCTTAATGGTTGTAAGCTAATCTAAGACTAGGAATTGAGGGTCCCACTTGGATTTCGGTTCGGGTTCAATCGGGTTTCGAATTTTCGGTTTTACGAAAATCAGCCTCGATATTATAAAATTCGGTTCGGAGTCAGTTCAGATTTAGTAACATGTCCAATAACCAATTGAAACCCAATATAATTTGTATTTCGGATCTTAATCGGGTTTTTAGTTCTAAAACACTAATTTGTACTTGATTATACCCTAAAAATACTTAATAATGTATTAAAGTAAAGAAAACTTATGTGAATGTATTGTATTTCTATGTCTCAATGCTATAATATACATTTAAGCAAAAGATCATGTGTACATGAGCTTGATATAAACTGATATAAACTCAAATTACACATAATGAAACATAAATATCAAGTTAACAACTAACAATTTTTATAAACGTAAAACACATTTAAATTTAAAATCAACAACATTTTTTAAACTTCAAAACAAATATATCCATAACTAAACTTCAAATACAATTTAAACATAAAACATTAATATTGACCAAACAAAATATATATTAGACTAAATATTCGAGTTAATTATTTATATAATAACTGATTATTGTAGATACTCAATAATATCTAAGCGTGTTTTAGATACATATTATAAATTGAGAGTTGGTATGCTACACATTTTATTGGAATTTTGAAGTTTCAGGTTTTTGCCGGAGATCTATTTATGTTCGGATTCGGTTCGGATAAAATCCATAATCCGAAATACCGTAAAACAAGATCCATTCCGTACTTATGTCGGGTTCGGATCATCTACCAAGACTGTGGAAGCAAACTTGGCTGTTACAAATAAACTAGATTTGGTTTGGTTTGTGTTGTCATGCCGTCTGAGACCAAGTTGTACCATAACTAACCAGAACTTGATTTGTTGGTTTGGTCGATTACCACATCTCAATAATAAACCAGATATCTCTCCCTGCTTTGAGTTATAGACGGAATATTCTGCAAGATTTCTTTTGTTCAGTACATAAAACTTTGTCCAAATTTTCGATAACATAGGATCGTAACTCCGTTAAGAACAACAAACTAACATTTGAGTTGTGATACAATTAAAGGGGATAACGCCTAGAACTCTGAGCCTGTGGCCAGATTACCGTAAGGTCGGGCCACTTTGGTTCCGGCTTTCGATCAGCCTTTGCCAAACCATCTTTCCACAATGCAGAAGAGTCAATGACGCCACAAGGTAAAGAAGAGGAATGCCGATCACACAACCTTCCGATGCAAAATTCACCAATGTCTGGTAAGCACCAAGATGACACAAAACATTACATGTCGAAGAACAGACCCAAAAATGCATTAGCCTATCATCATATATAGCAGAAGGCCAAAAATCTGAGATCTTACCAACATTCCAGCAGAAAGGTGTATGACTGGAACTATAACTTGATCTACTTTGTTCCCTTTTGCATACCCTTCGAAAGCAATGACCATCGAGAACGTGTGGATCGTGACGAATGCAAGAGCAATGATTGCTGTAAGACATGGTAGTAAGACGACAACATGAGTAAAACTAGTCTACTACACAAAAGTGACTCGATCAACAAGTCATAAAGCTAATACTCTGTAGAAAGTCAAAACTTGGGTTCAGTTGACTCACCAGAGATGAGAAAGAACGGCACCTTTGAACATCTGTCGACATAAAATGTGGCTGGACCAAATGCGGGAGTTAAGAGGCTCAAACAAAAGAAGACAGCATGAGCCACACCATGACCTAAACCACCAGCTGCATGCAATTGACTACAATAGTTTTAGATCATATTAAAGGGTAAGAAATAGGATGCCCAACAGGTGCATGCACGATGGTTCTCTAGTTTACATTTCAGCATTCTCTTTCTCCCAAAACCAGAAAAGATCGCATCAAACACGATTTGACAAAGCTTTGAGACCAAGCAGACATAATATTCTATTCTAAATCAAGATAGTTGCAACCCATTTATCTCATGTTATGTCTTTCTTATCAGACAGCAAGAGTCCACAACTGTGGTGTCCTATATGACAATATAGACTAACACAAAAGCACCAGATACTAGGAATCTCGACAAATAAAGAGGAAAGCCGTACCGAGAGAAATCTGGAGCTTATCAGTGAGAAACAAGCGGGGCCTTGAGATCCGATCCGCAAAGGAATCCAAGACATCTTCAAGCCTCCTTCAGTATAACAATAACAAGAACACAATGACAAGGTTTCAGAGCTCCGAGCAATCTATACAGCCACTCTGACACTCTCATATACATTATCAGATCAACAAAAAGTATAATAACTCATATAAATTCCAATTATCATACTTTTTGAGTCCAATATGGAAAAGCATAACAATTTGTAGAAGAAGAGTAGTAAAAAGCAAGTGTACGAGTACTTAACATGTAAAGCTTCCAGAAAAGGAAGCGAAGGCCTTCCTGGAAGCAAACAGAGGAGAGAACAAGTAAAGCATAAGGCCACCACACATTGGCTTTCAGAGGAAGGAAAGGCCTCCACAGTCCCGACAAGACGATCAGACTCACTAGCCACACCAACGTACTGCATCATAATTAGAGAGAGAGAGAGACCTAATCAGAGGATTAACAAGTTCTAAACCCTAAGAAACCGAATTGAATCTCATCGGATTGACATGAAAACCCTAATCACGAAGAGAAGAGAACCTTGAGAGAAGCGTGAGGATGAGAAAGGGCTTTCTGGAGATGACGGAGACGAAGAGTGAAAGAGACGGTCCCAGAGCCAGAAGTGCGTACCCGATCCCCGCCGCGACCGTCATCGCTTTCCGATGATCAAAGATCTATTATCCACTTTCAAAATCAAAATCAAAATCACTTTATTAAATGGTTTATTACAAGATACTACCTTTTTGTCGTTTATTGAAATTTACTACTTGGGAGGCTTTTCACTTTTTTACCACAGTTAATATTTTAATTAATTACTCGGGTCTTTGATTGAAAATTACTGGAATCCTTTTTACATGGTTTTCAGATGTTCATGACAGGTTGTGCATATAGACCTGGAACGATGCTCAATGTGATTTATAAATGGGGTCAGATTCATTTTTCCATGGCATTTACAATCAAGTTAGTTGGGTGTCTTGAGTCTTCTCTTGACCATCAGTACCTTTAAACCCTTCTCCGTGCATTAGTACCATGAACATTTTGCATTTTGGTCGACAGGGTCTCAAGATTAGTCTTGAGTTTGCCTTTCTCAAGGGTTGTATTGTATGATACACACTTGTATATGGAGGATATTTACAAGATTTGTGACTCCTCATATGTGTATCTAATTATAACTAAGCCAAAACCAGTGGCTCTATAAGGCAGCTGAGAACTTAATATAATAGCCAAACTAGCTATGTGTCCTAAAACGCTTGCATAAGCTTTACGCTTTTTACATGGTCCACATATTTTCACACATAAGTCCTTAACCTCTAAGCTGCTTAAACACTCCCATTCATTATTGATAGTTGTCCCTTTGCGCCCTTAATAATTGTTGGGTTTTCCCTCCATTAGCCCAAAACCAAAATAATAAAATTGGTTAGTATAAGTATGATCCACTAAAAGCCCATGAAGAAGAAGTATGTGGAAAGTGGAGAAAGATGAAGAAGTGTGTAGAAAAGAAGTGTGTAGAAAGGAAGTGTGTAGAGAAAGAAGTGTGTAGAATTTTTAATAGTTACTTTTCCATTAGTATAAATAGGGGTGCTTAGCACCATTTGTAACCATCAAGCAAAAAAGAAAAACAAGAGAGAAAACACTTGTAAGAGAGAGTTTCCTAAAATTTCATCTTTGTAGTAAATCCCTTTCCTAAATATTAAGAGTCTTCTTCTTAAACTCTTAGTTGTCTAAATCCCATCTACATCTCACGAAGAATATTGGGTAATTTTTCCCAACAAGTGGTATCAGAGCAAGGTTCAAACATATCCTCAAGATCTCGGGTGATTCAAGATGGAGGCTACCGTTACCGTTGAAGGTGATATGTTCAAACTCACGACAGACAACTACTCTTATTGGAAACCGATGATGGAAGACCACCTTTATTGTAAGGATTTACACGAACCCATCATCATGAAGGAAAAGCCGGAAGGAAAGGATGACAAAACATGGGAAGTACTAAACCGAAAGGCGGTTGCTGTAATCCGTAAGTACATTGACCGATCTCTCTTTGAACATGTATCTACCTATACAAATGCTTATGAATTATGGACAAAGCTTGAGTCTATGATTCAAAAGAAAACGCCTCGAAACAAAGCTCTTCTTGTCCGACGGTTGGTAAAGTTGGAGTACAAGGATGGCCAAAACATGATGGAGCACTTGAATAATTTCAAGGGACTCGTAAATCAGCTTAAGAAAGTTGATATGAAGGTTGAAGATGAAATGCAAGCCCTTTTACTCCTTAGTTCACTACCGGAGAGTTGGGACACACTAGTTGTCACTCTAAGCAATTCAGCACCGGAGGGAAAACTTACCATGGACACCGTCAGCGATAGCCTTCTAAATGAAGAAATCCGGAGGAAGGAACGAGACTCGAGTTCTTATTCAGAAGCCAACATTGTTGATAGAAGAGGTAGAGAGGAGACTCGTGTTCACAACAAAAGCAGAGGACGAGACCAATCTCGAAGAAGATCTAAGTCACGACCAAGAGTGACCTGCTACTATTGTGGCAAGCCAAACCACATGAAGACGGAGTGTCGGTTTTTCAAGAAAGATCAACAAGCAGGTAATATTAAACCAGACCGGTTCAATCCTCCGAAGAAGCATGAAGACAAGACTACCACCATGGATCTTTGATTCTGGTGCTTCTTTTCACGTCACCCCTCATGGAAGCTTCTTCACAACCTACCAAAGTGGTGACTTTGGTGATGTTCAAATGGGAAACCAAGGAAGAAGCAAGATCGTTGGAAAGGGGAATGTTATTCTTACATCAAACACTGGGTGTAAGATAGTTCTTAAGGATGTGAGACATATTCCCGATATGAAACTCAATCTCATATCAACAGGGAAGCTTGATGATGCCGGTTTTGATAGCCACTTTGGCAGTGGCAAGTGGAAGCTAACCAAAGAGAGTTTGATCATGGCTCGAGGAAGAAAAGAAGGCTCATTATACGTAACACAAGCCAAACTTTGCAAGGAAGAAGTTAATGTTGCAAGCGATGACATGGATATATGGCACCGGAGACTTGGGCATATGAGTGAAAAAGGTCTTAATATACTTTCTCGCAAGAAACTTATTCCTGATATGAGAGGTACGTATCTCACACCATGTCATCATTGCTTAGCCGGAAAACAACATAGAGTCGCTTTCCAAAGATCTTCTACACCCACGAGAAGGAAGCATATTCTTGATCTAGTGCATACTGATGTATGCTCCATGTCTGAGAAATCAAATGGAGGTGCATCATATTTCGTCACCTTTATTGATGACCATTCAAGGAAGGTATGGGTATACCTTTTGAAGACAAAAGATCAAGTTCTAGATGCTTTCAAGGAGTTTGTAGCCCAAGCAGAAAGAAGTACGGGTCAAAAACTCAAGTGTGTTCGATCAGACAATGGTGGAGAGTACCGGGGTCCTTTTGAAGCATTCTGCAAAGCTCATGGAATCAGAATGGAGAAGACACCACCAAAGACGCCACAATTGAATGGGCTTGCTGAAAGAATGAATCGGACGATTACAGAAAGAGTTCGGTGCATGCTCTCTCACGCTAAACTACCCAAGCCATTTTGGGGAGAAGCTTTAAAGACTGCAGTGGATATTATAAATCTTACACCATCAGTTCCTTTGGAAGGCGATATTCCGGAGGAAGTTTGGTCGGGTAAGAAGGTCTCCTACAACCATTTAAAGGTGTTTGGGTGTAGAGCATTCGTCCACATTCCTAAGGATGAACGAGCCAAGTTAGACTCAAAAACTAAAGAGTGCATCTACCTTGGTTCACCAAAGGATGATTTTGGCTATCGGCTTTGGGATCCAATTAACAGGAAAGTTATTCGAAGTAGAGATGTTGTTTTCTTCGAAGATCAAACAATTGAAGACATCAATAAGTCAAAGAAACCAAAGCTAAGGGTTATAAGGAGTGAAGATTCTCACAAGCCCCAAGATCATGAACAAGTTATTGGAGGAGATGGCGAAGGGGGTCCCATCATGGATCCAAATGGTGATGAAAGTGAAGAAGAAGAAGAAGAAGAAGAAGAAGAGCAAATGGAGCCAGAAGAAGAACATGAGCCAAGAAGATCTGGAAGAGAGACAAGACCATCTGTAAGATACTATCGAGATGAGTATGTGAATCTTACAGATGAGGGGGAGCCACAAAGCTATGAGGAGGCCATAGGAGATATTCACAAAGACAAATGGGTAGAAGCTATGCAAGATGAGATGCAATCCTTACAAGACAATCGCACCTATGAGTTAATGAAGCTACCAAAAGGAAAGAGAGCCTTGAAAAATAAGTGGGTGTACAAGTTGAAGTATGAGGAGAGAAGCTCAAATCCAAGATACAAAGCCCGATTGGTTGTGAAAGGATTCAACCAGAAGAAAGGCATAGATTTTGAAGAAATATTCTCTCCAGTGGTGAAGATGTCCTCTATCCGAGTGGTTCTTGGTCTAGCTGCGGTCCTAGACTTAGAGATTGAACAACTCGATGTTAAGACAGCCTTTCTACATGGTGACCTCGATGAGGAAATCTATATGGAGCAACCCGAAGGATTCAAGGTTCTAGGAAAAGAAGACTTGGTATGCCGATTAAAGAAGAGTCTTTATGGTCTCAAGCAAGCCCCAAGACAATGGTACAAGAAGTTTGACTCTTTCATGGTGGATCATAACTTCAAGAAAACCAAGAATGATCATTGCACTTTCATAAAGAGGTACGCAAGCGGCGACTTTCTCATATTGTTACTCTATGTTGATGATATGCTGGTTGTGGGCCAAGACCGCAAACAAGATAGCCGCATTAAAGGAAGACTTAGGGAAAATCTTTTGCTATGAAAGATTTGGGGCAAGCGAAACAGATTCTTGGAATGAAGATCACTCAGGACAGACCAAAGAAGCTTTTATGGTTGTCCCAAGAACGATATGTTGAAAGGGTGTTGGAAAGATTCAACATGCACAAAGCAAAGCCGGTAAATACTCCACTTGCTGGACATTTCAAGCTAAATTCAGAACAAAGTCCAACAAGTGAGAAGGAGAAAGAAGAAATGAAGACTACCCCATATGCATCAGCAGTGGGCAGTCTCATGTATGCTATGGTATACACCAGACCCGACATTGCCTATGCTGTAGGAGTTGTGAGTCGCTTTCTAGCAAATCCAGGAAAGGAGCATTGGAAAGCAGTTAAATGGATCCTCCGCTATCTACGAGGCACAACGAAGAGGTGTCTATGCTTTGGCAATGGAAAACCTGAGTTGAACGGTTACACCGATGCAGATTGGGCTGGTGATAAAGACTCGAGAAAATCAACTTCAGGATTTGTGATTACCTTTGCAGGGGGAGCTGTTTCCTGGCAATCGAAGCTACAAAAAAGTGTTGCCTTATCTACCACAGAAGCAGAGTATATCGCAGCAACAGAAGCATGCAAGGAGATGTTATGGATGAAGAACTTCTTGCATGAGTTGGGAGTAAAGCAAGACAAGTACAACTTGCTATGTGACAACCAAAGTGCTATTCACTTAGCAAAGAATCCAGCGTTTCATTCTCGCTCAAAACACATCGACATTCGACATCATTGGATACGAGAAGTTCTTGAAGAGAAGGTCATACATCTCGACAAGGTACACACCGATGAAAATTGGGCAGACTTTATGACGAAGGTATTACCAATCAAAAAATTTGAAGACTGCTGCCAAGGTATCAGTGTCGTGACAACTTTGGGCTAAGTCGGGAAGGGGGAGATTTGTTGGGTTTTCCCTCCATTAGCCAAAAACCAAAATAATAAAATTGGTTAGTATAAGTATGATCCACTAAAAGCCCATGAAGAAGAAGTATGTGGAAAGTGGAGAAAGATGAAGAAGTGTGTAGAAAAAGAAGTGTGTAGAAAGGAAGTGTGTAGAGAAAGAAGTGTGTAGAATTTTTAATAGTTACTTTTCCATTAGTATAAATAGGGGTGCTTAGCACCATTTGTAACCATCAAGCAAAAAAAGAAAAACAAGAGAGAAAACACTTGTAAGAGAGAGTTTCCTAAAATTTCATCTTTGTAGTAAATCCCTTTCCTAAATATTAAGAGTCTTCTTCTTAAACTCTTAGTTGTCTAAATCCCATCTACATCTCACGAAGAATATTGGGTAATTTTTCCCAACAATAATAAACCCATCTACCATTGTAATTTAACATAGTTGCTCCACGACGCACTACTCCTTCCATGAGTTTAACAAAGAGTACTTCTCCGACCCAACATGAAAGCAAACTACGGTATCACCACCAGCACTGGGAGCTCCAGCAGTGTAGTGCAAACATATAAAATCAGGCCATGGAGAAGAATGGTGTATGCTACGTTCATGCATTCTCCATGTCAGTTTCTCATCACCTCCCAATGTCAGCACTTGATGCGCCTGAGCTCTTTCAAATGTCACGGTCATTGCTAACACCTTGCACTGTTTCTCAATAGTATCATAACCTAAGAGGCTTCTTAGACCAATCCTCTTCTTTGTATTAATTTTTGGGGAAAGTAAATGATTGACCAGTGCTAGGTTACAAATCACAGACACAACCCCACTGGTTTTCCGTTTCTTTAAGATCCGATTCATCTCTAATACGAACAAAGCCACTAACAGGACTAATTAGATCATGAACACTATCAAAGCGGAAAGTCATAAGATACATGGCGGTGTATGAGGCTGAGGTGAGGAGAAGAAGATCACCTCCTTCTCTTTCTGCATGTGAATAGAAGCTTTGGGCGATTCAAAGATTTGGTAAAGAATGAGTTCGTGAAAACACAAGTGACAAGAAAGGAGGCCCAATGCTTCGATTGGATCTTCGATGAAAATTCATCAGTGTTAACTTGTGAAAATTTGGAGGGAGACCCTTGCTTCAGTTGGGGAAATGCAAATTAACTCAACCAAATGTAACTGTAAATATCAATTGCTCAGTAGATAAATCTTAACTTTGCATAATAACTCGGCCGAATGTACAGTGTCCTTGACTGTTCATTATTTGGAGAGAAATCAAACACAAGAATTTCTCTGCATGTCGGGATATTCACTCTAGGCCCAACTAGGTCTGGCTACTTTATTCGGACTCAAAAACTAATCTAAACCCGATCTGAAATATCCCAACCCGACCAAAATATAAAAATAATTGATATGTTTTCATTCTGAGTTTGGTTATATATGACATATATACAGTAAAAACTTTATAAATTAGTAGTGATAAGATTATTTTTAGATTTGTATATTTCGATATATGGTTTAGTGTAAAAATTAAAAAAATATTACTTGATTTTACTTTATGTTCATTAATTAAATTACATAGCTACAAATATCATATTATTATTATTATTCGACTATTTGGTGTATATAAAATAGTTACCATAAGTGTAGATGCATTTTAGGTGTAAAAATGTCAAAATAACATCAAATATTTTGAAGTGTCTAGAAAAATTAAAGATAAACTTCACTATAAATAAAAACAAATTAATCAATATATTTTTATATTTATTTAAACTTTATACATTAATTACTAATGTATGCTTACACTCGAACCATATACTTACATAAGGTTTTCAAAATTATGTTATCTTATTATTTAAACGATTTGTAGCATATTTTACAGTAACTCAACTCAGAACTGATAAAGTTTATTAATTTATAGTTTATTAATTTATCAATTTATAAAGTTTATATTGTATAGCTAACCTTAATCCTATTTTTTTTATTATACAATTCATTCTACCTACTTTGTGTTACACGCTAAAGTTAATGTTTGTACATAACTTTATCTTTGGGTCGAAATGAGTTTGATTTTTATGTATATGAACCAAAAAATAACCTAAGAACCAGTATATCTTATATGGCTCTAGAAATTTGTACCCAAAGTAACCATAAAACCCATGTTCAATTCAAGTATTTTATATGTAAACTATCCAAATAACAAAAATATCCATCAGATATTTTGTTCAGATTGATTACTTTTATCCATAAATTACTATGTATGCGATCAATTTGCACTTTTTTATTCAAATGATGGAGTTGCAGAACCGAACTGGTGCATGTTGAATTGGATCGGAATACCAAATCGTAAATAAGTGTCATATAAGACTATCTTTTGGGAAATTTGCTAAAATAGAACAAAAAACAATCTAATTATCACTTTGCCTTAAATCCATTTTGGCCCATTTTAGATTTAGGATATCCCTGACCTACTTAAGAAAATCATTTAAAATATTTTTAAGAGTCAGAAATTATGAAAAAAATACATACATCTTATTATATAAAGAACTCTTATTATATAAATAACATATTTCTCTCATTCTCCTTGCGCCAAGTCATCAATTCGAACATTCTGGGCACAACACTTGTCCCACCATCACAAAACTCGGTGTTTTATTTAAAGATAGGCATCATGGGCTTTTTGTTAAATCTGAAAAGTAGAGTCCAAACAAAAAGATCCAAATCTGATAACGCACATGAAGCGCTAGGGTTTCTTTTCTTCTTCCAAGTCTGATGCCTATCAATTTCATTTTGTGTTACACACACATCATTGGTGTTTCGATTGTTTCAATGACTGAAATCGAGATGAAGAATCTCTTTGTTTGTCTCCACTTGCGTCGTTTAGACTTTCTACTCCACTCAACTGAAACCGTCCAAATTAAATATTCAGCGCCATTGCTACGTGATTGGACTTCTTCTCCCCGTGAATGTATTTGGCACAGTTACAGATATCAACTTGATTCATGCATCTACATTATTGCTCACATTGACACCGGTTCCCACTTTTTACACGATCTCACATTCAATGAAATCCCTCATTCATTCTTTTGTGTGAATTCTTCCACTATAAATACGAAAGTTTTCTTCCTAAAAATCATCAGTTCATTCCTCTTAATAAACACACAACAGAGAGAGGAAGATGAGGTTCATATTGTGGAGTAACATGTGAGCTTTATTCGTTAGTCGCCAGTTGGATTTCCCGCGCCTTGATTACATTGCGGAGCATCTACATGGAACGCCTCGCCGTCATCTCTTGACGATTGGTTGGACAAATTTTGTTGTGAGAACAGCAATGAAGATGATCTGGTGCAGTGGTATGCGTCTCAAATTGGCATTGGAAACAAAGGATTCTAAAAAGAATAGGTTGGTTCATGTTTACTGTCTCCGCCGTTCAAGTCGCTGATCCAATCTGTTCGCCTAATTCTATATGGCATCTCCTTCAGGTTTAGCTACCCAAAACAAAAGTCTTTTCCTTTATCAAAACCCATGAAACATTGCTATTTAGGTAGCTTCGGACAAACCATATTTGTTTCAAAACGTGAAACGAGTTAGCCCGTGATTAGTTGAATTAGTATCGATTATGCCAACAAAATCCAGCTCTCTTCTTTTACTCCAAGAAAAAAGCTGAGGATTTTACAGCATTTAGATTTCCCTTTCGATGATACCAATATAGGAATGATATATTCTGATTCTTTTACAACCCTATATCGTCAAAATTGCTATGATACACATGTTTCTTAGTCACAAAACTGCATGACATGTATCATAATGACATTGGAAGAGCTATAGAAGACGAGTTACTATATATTAAGAAAACCAATTCATATATGTAAATGACCTTAGTGTCATTAGTATCATTAGACCTCTAACCTAGTTTCCTCTTGTACTATATATATCGTGTACCTTTCTAGTGAATAATATAAGCTCACATATCATCTTTATGGTATCACATGTAACTTTGTGGTGTTGGTCATGTTGATGGCAAGAAGATTTGGCGTATTAGGGATGGTATTCTCGTTGAGAACAATGGGAGCCGGGTTGTTGTTTGTAGCGGCCATTTGGAAAAAAAAATTGATTTCTAACTATCTTATGTGGAGTATCCAAACTCAAGCCTTGCTTGATGGTTATGGCCTTGCACATCATCTCGATGGATCCATTGCTCCTCCATCACAAACCGTGACTGTCAATGGTGTAGTCACTGAAAACCAGGAACACACCCTCTGGACACGTCAAGATCGTCTCATATTTAGTGCCCTCATTGGTGCTATCACTACAAACCTTCAGCCGATTGTATCCAGAGCTGCTAATGCTTCTCAAATTTGGCAGATTCTATCCAACACCTACGCAAAACCGAGCCGTGGACATGTCAAACAACTCAAGGAACAACTCAGAGTGTGGAAGAAGGAGAATAAGACAATTGACACTTACATTCAAGGGTTTACCACTCGTTTTGACCAGCTAGCCCTTCTCGGTAAGCCATATGATCATGAGGATCAGATCGATGCAGACGGATTACCAGAGGAGTACAAGTCCGTTAAGGACCATATTGAAGCCAAAGACACTCCTCCTACCATTACTGAAATACATGAGCGTCCCATAAACCATGAAGTTCGTCTCCAGTCTAAAACTCCATTGTCTCCAACAACCTTTCTTGTGACAGCAAATGTGGCTCAGCAGCGCCACATCAACAACAATCATGGTCCTCGCAACAATACCAACACTGGCTACCGCAACAAAAACTCTGCTTTGTGGCCCAATCAACAACAACACAACAACAGGAACACAAACCGATCACCAAGACCTTATCTAGGCCGCTGTCAAATTTGTGGCACGCAAGGTCATGGAGCCAAGAGATGTCCTCAACTTCTTTCATTCCAGACAATGCATTCGTCTCCTGCGAACAATCCATTTACGCCATGGCAGCCTCGTGCTAACCTTGCAAGTAACTCTGCCTACACAGCGGATAGATGGCTCCTCGACAGTGGTGCTAACCACCACCTTACTGCTGACTTGAACAACATGTCCTTGCATCAACAATACCATGGTGGAGATGAAGTTACAATCGCAGATGGTTAAAGCATGGCTATCACTCACACTGGTTCTAATATTCTTCTATCTAATCACGTAACCTGTTATTAGATACAGTCCTATGTGTTCCTGATGTACACAAGAACTTAATATATGTCTACCGCCTGTGCAACACTAACGATGTTTCTGTGGAATTCTTTCCTGCTTCGTTTCAGGTGAAGGATCTCCGCACGGGGGTTCCACTTCTTAAAGGCAAAACTAGAGAAGGACTGTATGAATGGCTGATGTCTATAACACAAGCCACAGCAATGCTTAAAACTCAACAAGATCGTTGTCTACCTTGGCTACTTGGCACTCGAGGCTCGGTCATCCCCATACCTCTGTCCTAAAAAATATTATTTCCAAGTTTTCATTACCATTTTCGAATGCTTCTCAAACCTCTTTTTCTTGTTTTGGTTGTTTTTCCAATAAAAGTCACAAACTTCCTGTTTCCCAAACCACCATTATCTCTACACAACCTCTGGAATATATCTTTTCTGATGTCTGGTCCTTACCGATAAATTCAACAGACAACCACAAATACTATCTTCTTTTTGTAGACCATTATACCCGGTATTCTTTGATCTATCCTATCAAAAAGAAATCGCAAGTTCAGGATATTGTCCAAGCTTTTAAACCTCTCGTTGAAAATCGGTTCAACACAAAGATCAAAACTCTATATTCGGACAATGGTAGGGAGTACATAGCGTTGAGAACGTACCTTGCCAGCCATGGCATCTCACACATGAAGACGCCGCCTCATACTCCAGAGCATAACTGTTTATCAGAACGCAAGCATATGCATATCGTCGAGACAGGTCTCACTCTTCTCTCGACAACAGGTATACCGAAACCATATTGGCCCTATACTTTCTCCACAGCGACGTATCTGATTAACCGTATGCCAACACCGGTTCTTGGTCAGCAATCGCTGTTTAAGAAGTTGTTTGAAGCAGACCCTAATTAGGCGAAGCTTAAAGTTGTTGGGTGTATGTGCTTTCCATGGCTGAGACCTTACAACAAACATAAGATTGAAGACAAAGTCCACTCTGTGTGTCTTCTTGGGATATTCGACAACACAGAGTGCTTATTATTGTCTCCACCGACCGACCAGACGAATCTTAACCACCCGCCATGTTCAGTTTGTTGAACATGAGTTTCCGTTCAAGACTCCCTCCAAATCAATCTCTGTTGCAAGTGAACACCTTCCGGTTCCGTCTACTACACCATCAGCTACGACAATCCCTCTGACGACTCTACAAACAACGCCACCACGGAACCCCTCAGAGATCCTTCACCGGTCATCGTCATCATCAACTCCTCCACCGCCATCGACATCTCAGGTATGTTCTCGACATCCCTCAAACTCTATTTCTCTCCACTCTGGGCCTTCTGTCCAGCACAATATTGGGCTTCAACCCCAAGCCCAACCACTAAACCTACAAACACAGACCCAAAACAATCAAACTATACCCAGATCTCAGGCCCAAATCCTGGCCAATCCAATACCCATCAATACGTTACCTACCTTACAACCAAATCCAATTTTGTCTTCTTCTTCACAACGACAACAAGCCAACCAAATCAGCCATCTCAAACCACCTCAGCTCCAACGATAGCACTCGTACCTACTCCAACGAATCCTTCAAACCAGCATTCTATGCAAACCAGATCCAAAAAGAGAATTCACAAACCAAACCAGAAATTCAGCTACCTTACCAAACAAACCAAACACCATCCCATGAACCAACCTCTGTTTCACAAGCCTTAAAAGATGAAATATGGCGTGGTGCTATGTCCCTGGAATACGACGCTCATGCTCGTAATCAGACATGGGATTTAGTTCCTCCTCATCCATCTCAAAATCTGGTTGGGTGTCGTTGGGTATACACCACGAAGTATCTCCCAAGCGGTGAAGTTGAGTGTCCTAAAGCTCGTTTAGTTGCAAGAGGGAACACACAAAGATACATAGTTGATTATGCTGAGACATTTAGTCCAGTAATCAAGACGACTACAATTCGGCTGGTCCTTACTATTGCGGTTCACAAAGACTGGGAAATTAAACATCTTGATGTCAATAATGCCTTTCTTCGAGGTCCACTCCAAGAAGAAGTCTACATGACACAACCACCCGGTTTTGTTGATCAGGATCACCCGTCTCATGTTTGCCGTTTACGCAAGGCGGTTTATGGTTTGAATCAGGCTCCTCGGGCATGGTACATGACTCTCAAACATCATCTCACATCAACGGGCTTCGTCAACTCACGCACAGATGCATCTCTATTCACAAGGAACATTGGCTCGACATTTACATACGTTCTCATTTCTGTAGATGATATCATAGTAACGGGTAATGACTCGCCCACAATAGCTCGGGTTCTTCAATCACTTGCGGACAGATTTTCTATAAAAGACCTGGTGGATTTACACTACTTTCTGGGTATAGAGGTCACAAGAACGCATCAAGGTTTGCACCTCTGTCAAAGGAAGTATATTGTTGATTTACTCACAAGGACAAAGATGCTGGAGGCTAAGCAGGTCTCTACCCCATTGCCTACCACTCCGAGACTCACACTGCGTTCGGGTGCTCTTCTAGATAACCCACAAGACTATAGATCAGTTGTGGGAAGTCTCCAGTATCTCGTATTTACTCGTCCAGACATCTCATTCGCGGTAAATCGACTCTCACAATTTATGTATTCTCCTACAACAGACCACAGGCAAGCTACGAAGAGAGTTCTCCGATATTTGGCTGGCACTCATACTTCTGGGATTTTTCTGTCAAGACAGTCACCGCTCACGCTTCATGATTTTTCCGATGCCGACTGGGCAGGTGATACGGATGACTACTTATCCACAAATGCGTATGTTATATATCTTGGTAGCAACCCGATTTCATGGTCATCTAAGAAACAGAGAGGGGTCGCACATTCTTCTACTGAAGCTTAATACATGTTTGTTGCCAATACAGCCTCTGAGGTATTGTGGCTCTGTTCTCTGCTCCAAGAACTTGGGATCCGACTGCACACAGCCCCAGTGATCTATTGTGCTACTTACCTATGCGCAAACCCGTTTTTTCACTCAAGGATTAAACACATTGCGCTCGACTATCACTTCATCCGCAATTTGATATGTTCAGGTGCTCTATGAGTCTCCCATGTCTCCACTCATGATCAACTTGCTGATGCTTAACAAAATCACTACCAAGATCGAATCTTCAACAAGCATGTTCCAAGATAGAAGTGACTAAACCCCCTCTATCTTGCGGGAGAGTATTAAGGAAACCAATTTATAAATGTAAAGGACCTTAGTGTCATTAGTATCATTAGACCTCTAACCTAGTTTTCTCTTGTACTATATATATCGTGTACCTTTATAGTGAATAATATAAGCTCACGTATCATCTTAACTATATACAAAGGTTTTGAGCTCATGATTTATAGTCCTTTTTGTCTTTTTGTTAATCTTTCAAAAATTAAAAACAAAAGTGTATAGAGGATAATTTACACTTCTATGAATTATTGAATTATCTCACCTCCGTATGTATTATATGCGTTTGAATTTGATATCTAACTTAGCTATTGGTTTACATGTAAACATAATATATCTTCCATGTTCTGATAACCGACACACAGTGTCGGATTTGGGCACAACCGAATAAAACATTGGCTTTGGTTCCTAAAATTTTTAGAGGTTTTTTAAATAGGAATAAGTCCCTAAACATTGATCTTGCCCCCCTCTCTCCCCTCCAAATTTTTTTTTAGAGTTCTTAAGATATATTTCAAGCCTCCAAAATCTGAGATCCGGGTCTGCCTACACACAGTTAAATAAATTAGGGAATAAACAAATGAGAATGATCACAAGACAACCGTCTTATGTAATACACGCAGGTTTTAAGAAAGATATAGCAAAACAAATGAATTATGTGAAATCAGACATCATCATTGTCATCTTCCTTAACATATTTCATGCTTTACAGCATCTCCATCGTTTAAGATCTCCACATAAGCATCTAAGCACAAAAATATTCATATTTTATTAAAACATAATCGTTTAACTAAAATTTTATTTTAAAATTTTTTTACACAAACACATGTCATTGCAGTATTTAGAAAATATTTTAAAAGCTATCTCCAAAGAAACTATGGATGTTGTCTTTACTATTTTTGTATTTTTCTCTTTTTATTAGTTCTTGAGGAATATTATGGGGTTCTATAACAGAAAGGGATCTTATAATTTATAAACATATATATATTTTTAACAAGTTCTTTCTATTCTCCATTCTTTCATATTAAGTATTACTAGAAATATAGCTTATGCGCAAGCGCGGGGCCGGATCCGTTTTAATGCTTTAAGTGTGTATGAGATTTTGTTGTTCGTATCTTGTCTAAATCTTTATTTTTTGCGTATTGTATATTGGAGTCATCACTTCCGTTTTGTTATGTCGTCAAATGAAGTGTAATTTTCATTAGAAAGCCGAATAAAAATCAGGAAGATTACGACATTAAGTTATGTACATAAGATAGTTTGAAGATCAGGAAGTTTAATCTCTAAAACTGTATGTACTACTTTATGAAAAATTCTAATTTATATGTAGAGATGAAATCTTTAATTTGCTTGTTTACATGGAATAATAATGTAACGTCCCGACCGCCCACGGTTAATAGGCTGCCCATGTCCACGCTCTCAGCTCGTGGATCCTATCCCATCTGACGATCGGTTCGTTAATTTTTTCAAAGTCTCCGAATCATTGTTTACTGACCCTACAATCACCACCTGACCTTCCTCGTGTTTTGAATTCACTCGCATGGTATCGTGGACACCCTTAGAAAAGACCAAATTGTAATATTATTATATAAAATTTGGTTTGTAGTTTATAAAATCTTATGTAGCTCAGTTGGTTATATCAATCAAATAAACATTGAGGTGAAGAGTTTGAGTCTCATAGCATGCAATACACATCAATTTTTTTTAAAAAAATTGCGTGGGACCCAGTTAACGCTGACATGGCGGAAAGGGAGAGAGTAAATTCTCTCATTATAATATAGATTTTAACTTTTACATTTCTTTTCATTATAAATGTCGTTTTACATTTTCAAAATAAATATTAAATATTTTTTCAGTTTTACCCTTACGTTTAGCTCATTAATTAATAAAATTAAACCAAATAATGTATTAAATAGAGCTAAAACATAAATTTAATTGTTTTTAATTTGTGTGCAAAAATCTTAAACGACACTTATTATGAAACGGATAGAGTATATAAGTAGTTTGAAGGTTTTTTTGTTTCACAGTTTAAGTTATTTCCAAATCTAATATAAAAAGTAAACTAACTAGACAAAATAAAATAAACACACTTAGAAATATGATTTATCACTGGCCACTTTTACTATTTAATTAAATGAGCATGATACAAAGATATTTTTCTTAATATTTGTTTACTTAGAATTTTAAACAGAAGATATATTAAATATTTTGTTTTATAAATAATAAATATCCGACGCAAAGTACGGGCCTGCTCTAGTAGTGTATATAAACAAGAAACAATCACATAAAAATATTTTGTTGAGTAATTATTTGTAAAACAAAATTTTATTCTTTTGCTCTACGGATAGCAGAAAGCTCAATTTCTGTCGACAAACATGTATATTGTAGTTCAGATAATTAGGTAGATATTTGAAGTTCCTAGAGCGTAAAATCTACGTAATGGTCACTAGATATTTCCTTTTATTGTTTATGTGTTTTGTCAAAAAAGTAAATAGAAATTTAATTAATAAAGAGAAAAACAAAATAGTTATAGTCTAGGCGTGAGCATAATAACCGTACCCGATACCCAAACCCGAACCGACCCGAAAAACCCGAACCGAAAACCGAACCAAAACTAAAAAAACCCGAACGGGTTGATGATTGAGTTAGTTTGGATACCCGTACCCGATCGGATATATCCGATATCCGAACTACAA
This sequence comes from Moricandia arvensis, assembly GCA_905132765.1. Taxonomy (NCBI): domain Eukaryota; kingdom Viridiplantae; phylum Streptophyta; class Magnoliopsida; order Brassicales; family Brassicaceae; genus Moricandia; species Moricandia arvensis. Next base: position 38,050 of record CAJHQP010002870.1, on the reverse strand, counting down.
TCCGAACACACCCGAACTTATTTAATACCCTAATACATGTTTATAGTTTCCAATTCATTACTTCCTAAATCTTAGAGAATCTGTTAAGCTTCCCAAAATTGCCTCATCAAAAACCAATCGATACACTAAATTTTCAAAACTGGAAAAAAAAGTTTATTTTCATCTGGTTCCTCTCCTTCTCCTTCGTTGACGACGTCTTCAACGATAAGGAAGAAGCCAAAGGTTTGTCTTTTTCTATCCTAAATAAAAATTATTCAATATTGGTAAAGTTATTTTTGTTTAGTTTTAGTCTCCTAGTTGTCAAATCTTGTCGTTAAGTTATGGTTCTTAATTTTTTATGGTATGGTTCTTACTTTTTGTTTGTCAACACACGTTTTTCAAAGATAAAATTGTTAAGTTATGTCATGGTTCTTAGTTTTCTTTTGTCGTTAGTTGATTATTTTTTTATCAACACACGTTAGTTGATTATTTTTTTATCAACACACGTTAGTTGATTTGGCCATATGATACTTATTATAAGTAGAGACAAAGTTATACACTTGTGAAAAGTTAGTTAATTAGTTGATTTGTTCTATATTTATGTTATTTGATTTTGTTCTATAATGTTGTTTAGGCGGAGAAAACATATTGAACTCACTTTGATTTGGTTTTGGTTGCAGATGTCATCATCATCACCTTTTCAAAGCACTGTAAACGGAGATGCATATAATGTAGAAGAAACTCCAGAGTCTGATCATAGAGGAAAACGAAAAACAATCAACTGCAGATAATCATGAACAAAGTAAAACAAAATGTGTACTCCCCACAAGATCTGATGTATGGGCTCACTACCAAAGAAGTGAAGAGAACCGTGACAAATGCGTATGTAACTATTGTCTCAAAAGCTTCTCTTGTCCAACAAAGTCTGGAACCACCAATCTGCGCAACCATCTTAATTGTTGCAAGCAATTCAAAGCATGGGAAGATGGTCAAAATCACACTAAAAGCCAACAGAACATTAGTAAGGAAGGTTTTTTGAAAAGTGCAAAATTTTCAAAAGATGTATTCAAACAAGCAACAAACGAAATGCTCGTAATTGGACAGTTGCCACTCTCTGTTCTTGAAAGTGTAGCTTTTAAACACTTCTGTGATAAGGTAATTTTAATAATGTATCTTATAAAATTTCAAACACTCATTATCAAAATCTATGCTAATATATTTGTCCTTTTATGTGTAGACTAATCTCCCTGATCCTCATTCAAGACGTACATCTACTAGAAAGATAGTAGAGATGTATGTTAAGAGAAATGTTGCTCTTAAGAAATTGTTTCAAGCTAGCAAGCAAAGAATTTCCATCACCATAGACATATGGGTGTCTCAAGTAACAAGTAAATAATTGTTTTTTGATCAGTTTTAAAATTGTGTTTAATGATCTTTTTTATATAACTAATCTTTCATTTGTTTCTTACTTCGCGCAGGGGCTAGCTATATGGTCATAATAGCTCACTACATAGATGCATATTGGTGGTTAAACAAACTGATCATTGGGTTTAAATATGTAACTGATCACAAAGGTAAAACTATTGCATCTTTTCTCTTAGAATGCCTAGCTGAGTGGGGAATAGAAAAGGTGTTTTGTATCACTGTGGACAACGCAACTGCGAACAGCAATGCTTTGATGCTTTTTGAAAATAGTTTCTCTTAGATATCTGATGAATTATTAGTTATGAAAGGGGAATTTCTGCATATGAGATGTGCTGGTCACATTATTAATTTGATTATGAAGGATGGCTTGGCTGACATAGATGGTAGTGTGACTGCAATCCCAATGCAATCTCATATGTAAGATCTGGAACTAATAGACAAAGAGCATTTGAGCTTAAAGTAGATTCTGGTAGGATGAAAAGAGGAAGTCTGCCACTTGATGTTGTAACTAGGTGGAATTCAATGTACTTGATGTTGCAAAGAGCACTTATTTACAAAAATGCATTTGATAAGATGGGTTTTGAGGACAAACCCTATAATGATCATTTCATGGAGTTAGAGAAGGACAAAAAAAGACTCGAACCTCCTATAAGTGAGGATTGGCGTGCTGTTGAAAAGTTAGAGAGGTTTCTTATTATATTTTATAACTCAACCTTAGTAGTCTCAGCATCTACCACGCTTAATGCCCATAAGTGTTATGGTGAGATAGTGAACATAGCATCCAATTTGAAGTTGCTTTGTAACAGCTACGATGTTGATTTAAAAGTTAAGGCTGAAGAGATGTTGATGAAGTTTGATAAGTATTGGGATGGGTTGAAGAACATGAACAAGATTTTAGTGGTGGCAAACGTCTTTGATCCTACCAGAAAGATGAAGTATACAAATTTGTGCTTTGAGGATCTTTACGGGGAAGAAAGTATAGAGGCTAAAGAGTTACATAATTCAGTTCTTAATCTTCTAGCTGATTTGTTCAAAGAGTATAGTGAAAGAAATGGGAAACAAACTGAAGCAAATGTGCAATCATCTCAGTCTACTCAGTCAACTTAGTCTACTCAGTCTTCACAATCTCAAGAATAACCAACAGTAGACTTGCTTGATGATGAACTCGGTTACCACAGGATTGAGAAAAGGTACAACACACTGTTAAAGGAGAGTGAATGAGAGACATCAATGAGATGGATGTTTACTTAAAGGTTGATGTTGAGACTTCAGATGTAAATGACTTTGATGTTCTCTCCTGGTGGAAAGTAAATTCTGGCAAGTACCCTATTCTATCATAGATAGCTCATGATCTTTTGCTATGCAAGTATCCTCGGTTGCATCTGAAAGTGCATTCAGCAGCAGTGGGAGATTAATAGACCCACATAGGAGTTGTTTAACTCACTATATGGTCGAGGTTCTCATGTGTACAGAACAATGGATGAAACATGATATCATGCTTGAATCAAAGGTGCTCACCAACGCTCAGATACTTGGAGATGTTGAGTACGAAGAAAAGATGGAGAGAGGTTTGTAACATTCTTGTATATTGCTATGTTTTTCGTTTAATGTTTGTTAACACTAATTTTTGTGTTACTTTAACAGAGTATGAACATGAATCACAACCACAAGACTAGAGGAGTAAGATAATATGGATTCAGTTCAGGTAATAACATTTTTTATCATCTGTAATATTTTTTGTTGTAATTTTTTTACTCTTCTAACATCAGAAATTATAACTTTTTTTTGGTTTTATAGCAGGAGTGATAAGAAGATGGTTTTCAGATTCTTGATGAACTAAGACTATGCTTTTGTTAAAGTTTTGGTTTTGAAATCGCTTTGCTACTTTGAGATTGCATAATATGTTGTTTTGTTTCAGTTTGGATCCATGTTGCATATGAAAAATGTTTAATTTTGGTTTGAATGTTTGGAAAAAATTTCTAAGTATAGCCATTCGGTTAGTTTGGATACATCCGAAATAAACCGAACCCGAAACAAATATATCCGAACCCGATCCAAAATATAAAAATACCCGAATGGGTGCTAAACACATATACCGAAATACCCAAAAACCCGAATCACCTGACCCGAACCCGAATGGATATCTGAACGCCCAGGTCTAGTTATAGTAATGGCAAATATGTAGAATGTCTAATTCATTAAAAGTACCGCCGTAATTAGCCGTCAATAGATTTAATGTGCACGACACATAGAAAATTGATTTCTCAAATAATATTATAAAGATGTTTTATTTATGATTTTTAGATATTAAAATTTTTTTATGTATGATTATAACACACACACACACATACACATATATATATATATATATATATATATATATATAGAGAGAGAGAGAGAGATAGAGTGAGAGAGAGATTTTTTGAATACTTCACAATGCACTAATCCTTTGATTACTTCGTTTTATCACAGACCAATTAACCTGAGTGCACGCTACCACAATCGAATGATATATCGATGCAACAATTGAGGATCGAATCCACAAGAAACTAGTGATCTATAACACTAGGAATACACAAACTTCCCTAATCTAAGCAAATAAGAAGATGGATGATTTGTAACAAGCTAAACTCCTAGAATTATGAACAAAGTGATCTCAAATTCAAACAAGAAATAAGTGCAAGAATCAAACTTTCAATCAATAGCTAATGAAAGATCATTGGGCAAGATAATCGATATCGGGTGATCAAGATTCAATCTAGGATGCTCAAACAAAACAATCAACAAGTCTATAGGTCTAGATCTCATTCAAATAGATTAATTCACTCTCGTGACAATAATCCCTATGCTAATCATACATTAAACATCAACTCTCGTTGGCTTAACACATTCAAGCATGCCTAAATAACAAGTCTACTAACTATTTAACATCTCTAGCATCAATTCTCATTGGCTAGACATGTAAAAGACAATATTAGGTTGGTTCAAGCATTTCATCGAACACCTTTCGGGCATGAAATTACTTAAGATCTAAATCAACTTGATCAAGGCTAATCTAGCATTAAAAACACCTAATAAGCATTAACAAAAGTTAATCAAGCAAGAGACATCCTAAATATCCACTTAATCACACTAATCTACCTAACCCATGAATCACAAGGTGACTACTCACTAATCTTCATGATAAACCTTAAACCCATATGAGATTCAAAGCTAATTATGTAAATGAGCAAGATAAACACAATATAAAATAAAGAACTTCCTTAAAATGATCAAAAGGTTCAAGCTTTTATAAGATTAGACAAAGTCTTAAGAGAAAAATGAGATCCCCCCATAAAAATAGGTTCAAAGAGTACTTATAGTGATCTAAAAACAAGGTGGGTCGATCCAACAAACATGGATTGACCCAAGATAATTTGGGTAAAAGTTGGTAACAACAGAAGTGCAGATTTTTCTAAGTGTCGTAGCTGGTTTTTGACACGTCAATAGGCCGCTGCAATAAGCCTCTAGAGACTCCAGCGACATGTTTCTTGTCATTTGGCCGCTGCAACTTCCGGATATCGGGTAGGAACATGAGTTTTCTCCAGCGACTTGTCTTAGCCGCTACACTTGGCCGCTGGAACAGTTAGGAAACTTGTTTTATGAACCAAAATCACCATTTTTGCCTCTAAACCATCTCCAAAGGCTCCAAACTCACCAAATAGCATCTCCATCACCTAATATAGACAAATGTATATGCAATGCACTTAAATGCACTCTAAATGCATCTAAATGGACAAAATGAGAACTAGAATGATTGCTAAAACCATACAAACGCACAAGATATCAACTCCCCCAAACTTTCCTTTACTTGTCCACAAGTAAACTTTCAAAAACAAAGTGAGGAAGAAGGGTAAAAATGGGAGCACATTACCAAAAGATACTCTTCAAAGCCATCAATGTGATATCCTTACAAAACCATACCAAATAGCAAGAGCAAGACATCCTATCAAACTCTAACTTCTCTAGGCCTATCTCAACTCCTTGATCTTTTACACTCATCATCAAGACTTCACAAACAAGCCAATCAACCAACTCTCACATTCATTAAACAGTAATCACAAGTGAACTCTTGCAAATAGGCAATTGTTCCCAATCATTTGGCTTGGTGAGAAAAAAAAGGCTTGAAGCTATGGTGAATTAAGAAGGTTATCAAGTTCTTTCATGGTGGTTTACTCTCAAGAACAAGTAGCTTAACATCATGCATAATATATCTAAGAAAGAGAACAACTCATGCATACAATGTTCGATCCTCATTGTCTACCCATTTCCTAGATACAAAGCAATTACTACCCTTGATTCCCAATGTCAAACTCCCTTTTACTCACTCAAAGACCCCAAGAACACTCAAGAACACTCTCACTTTTAAAACTCTTTTGTTTCTTTTGTCTACTAGGGATTCTTTCACTCTTTTTCTTAGTCTTAGCTCTTTTTTTTCTTTTTTTTCCACTCTTTTGAATCTTTTTTTTCTTAGGGGGTTTCTTTCTTTTGACACTCTTTGAGCTAATATTTCCTTTTTCTTTGATCCCTATCTTATCTTTTCTTTGGACTTTTGAGTTCACTCTTTTTCACTCACTTTTCTCTCAACCCTTCAAGATCAAACACTCGATACTCTCTTCCCATCCTATGAGCTAGACAATCATGATCCTAAAGCTAGCAAGTAATGAGGACCAACCATTGTACTTCCCAATACTCTCAACATTATGCACATATCAAACTTCCAGAAGAGATCTCACTCAACAAATTAGTAATGGCTTGAAAGGAAGGTAGAGTTAGGGGTGTGGAGAACCATCCAAAAGAAAGATGGCCACTTGAGTTGCCAAATATTGGTAGAAAGGAGTAAGACTAATTCAAGTGTGTGTGAGATAACCATGATCAAGCACACCAAAATCCCATAAACAAGATAGATTAGGTTCATTAACTCAAGTAAGATTGGAGTTGGGTTCAAGGACAACCAAGCTTCATCAATCAAACAAGTTTCAAGATGAGTTTTCAAGGCTCGAAGTCTACAAGTTCATCAAGAAGATGCTCAAGCTACTTATCATGATTGAGAAGGGTATCACATTGAGTTTTTTGCATGAGTTCTTTACAAGTTTTGCTCCCAATGCATGAAGACAATCTATATGCTTCTAGACTCAGTCCTAAAGATGCAAATGATGCAACTAGATGCTTGTTTTTGTTGCTTTTGAAAACTTTCTAACTTTTTTTGTGTTTTTCTATGCAAATAAGTATGTACAATGCAATGCATGAGACTCATGACAAGTAAACAGAATAAAATACAATGTGATATAGTAGACTCTCCCCCAAACTTACTTCACACAGTCCCTTGTGTGAGAGTAAATTTGAAAGAGAGATCAAAGGAAAAATATAACATGGTGAACTAAGTATTGACAAAGGTAGAATGCACTTACTTGAAGTTGGCCTTGACGAGAGGAGGGAATGAGGAAGGAGAGATTGTTGTGACCTTGGCCATTTTGTCTTGAACTCTTGAAAAGATTTAGAACTCCCCCAAACTTGTACCTAAACTTATTCAAACACACTAAAACAAAATAAAATATAATAGAAATATATACAAAGGATCAACATGGGAATGCCTCCCAAGCGCGTTTGTTTTAAGTCTCTAGCTTGACTTTGTGTGCTTGTTAGTCATAAGTATCAAAATGTTGAGCCAATGCAACTTTGATCCTTCTCCTACAAGTACAAGAAACAAAGTATGCAAAGAAGCACACTACTGTCCATAGAAAATAGACAGATTTTTCATCAAAGAGCTTCACTAAAGATGTATCATGAATTATGAAATGCTCTTTGAGGTTCAGATGGTCATGAGAATCAAATGCATTTGGTGAAAACACAAAGTCAACTGTAGACTCAAACGATGTTTTAACAAAGTAGTTAACTCTATCTTCATCAATCAAATAAAACACAATGTTCTCATTCTCATAATTGTTTTTGACAAGGGGGTTTTCTATCTCAAGCAAGAGTTTATCCACATAAAGTTCATCCCCTAAATCAGCTAGCTCAAGAGGAAGTCTAGGCTCATCAAGCATCAAAAAGTCAGTTTCGAGATCAATTGAAGCACACAGATAGTTCTTGTCAAAACAAACTTCAAGATGATCTCTAGCAATATTTTCTACTCTCAAGTCATCTAATTTTCTAGTTTCACATATCAGATCAAGACATTCATTGATGAGCACATGAGAATTCAAATCAGAGGCAATATCTTCAACACAAGGCAAGCAAATATCCTTAAAATCATGAAGTTCAAAGGTAGTATCGTATATACCTTCTAATTAGGTTGGTGGAACCCAATATATTACCTCTATAAGGTCAAAGGCAACATCAATCTCATCATGGTATGCTCCCTTCCTTCAAGCTCTGCCCGATTTTCAATAAGATTCGCTCGGATCTTTCATGCCAGGCCTCTCTTTGTCATCCATGGGTTCTCTTTTTCAAGCTCATATAACTTCACACATTGTTCTGGTGTGAGTATACTTCTATCAAAGGGTGGTTCCACATATGGCTCATATTCAATGTGATATTCAAATGAGTCTTCCTCTTCTTGTGGCTGCTCAAAGTAGCTCGAAGCCATCTCTGCGAATAACAAAAGCTAGAATAAAAGGTTAGTAGCTATACAAAGCAAAACAAAGCATAAGAAAATAAAGCTTAATCTCAAAAAAGTCTAAAATACTAATGATAAATCTACTTAGTTCCCCGACAACGGCGCCAAATTGATAACTGCGTTTTATCACAGGCCAATTAACCTAATGTGCACACAACCACAATCGAATGGTATATCGATGCAGCACTTTAAGATCAAATCCACAAGGAAATAGTGATCTATGACACTAAGAATACACAAACCTTCTTAATCTAAGCAAATAGAATAATAGATGATTGGTAACAAGCTAAGATCCTATTAATATAAACAAGGTGATCTCAAGTTCAGTCAAGAAATAAGTGCAAGAACTAAACTTTCAATCAAATGCTAAGGATGGATATATGGGAAATGATAGTTGATATAAGGTGATCAAGGTTTAATCTAGGATGTTCAAACAATGCAATCAACAAGTCTATAGGTCTAGATCTCATTCAAATAGATTAATTCACTCTCGTGACAATAATCCCTATGCTAATCATACATTAAACATAAACTCTCGTTGGATTAACACATTCAAGCATGCCTAAATAACAAGTCTACTAACTATTTAACATCTCTAGCATCAATTCTCATTGGCTAGACATGTAAAAGACAATATTAGGTTGGTTCAAGTTTTTTGACCGAACACCTTTCGGGCATGAAATTACTTAAGATCTAAATCAACTTGATAAAGGCCTATCTAGCATTAAAAACACCTAATAAGCATAAAACAATGTTAATCAAGCAAGAGACATCCTAAATATTCACTTAATCACCCTAATCTACCTAACCCATGAATCACAAGGTGATTACTCACTAATCTCTATAATAAACCTTAAATCCATATGAGATTCAAAGCTAATCATGTTAATGAGAAAGATAAACACAATATAAAATGAAGAACTTCATTCCAATGATCAAAAGATTCAAGCCTTTACAATTTTAAAAAAAGTCTTGAGAGAAAAATGAGATTCCCCAATAAAATAGGTTTAAAGAATATTTATAGTGGTCTAAAAACGAGGTGGGTCGATCCAACAAGCATGGATTGACCCAAGATAATTTGGGTGAAAGTTGGTAAAAACAGAAGTGCAGATTTTTCTAAGTGTCGTAGCTGGTTTTTGACACGTCACTAGGCCGCTGCAACAAGCCGCTACACATTCTAGCAACATGTTTCTTGTCATTTGGCCGCTGCAACTTCCGGATATCAGGCAGGAACATGAGTTTTCTCCAGCGGCTTGTCTTAGCCGCTACACTTGGCCGCTAGGACAGTTAGGAAACTTGTTTTATGAACCAACATGACCATTTTGCCTCTAAACTATCTCCAAAGGCTCCAAACTCACCAAATAGCATCTCCATCACCTAATATAGACAAATGTATATGCAATGCACTTAAATGCACTCTAAATGCATCTAATAAGACAAAATGAGAACTAGAATTATTGCTAAAACCATACAAACGCACAAGATATCATCCTTCAATGAGTTTAAGAAAACTGTACTTCTTAGACTCAACATAATAGCAAGCTATGATAACACCACCACTATTGACAGCTGTAGAAGTGTAGTACATAACACCATTGATGCATATAGAATCAAGCCCTCGAGCAAAATAGTGTATGCAACATTCAGCCATTCTCCATGTGAGGTCCCCATCAACTCCCCCAATGTCAGCACTTGATGTTCCTAAGCCTTTTAAAATGTCATGGTCATTGCCAAAACCTTGTGCTGTTTCTCAATAGGATCATACCCTGAGAAGCTTCTCAGCCCAATCCTCTTCTTTGTATTCGTTTTGGGTGAAGTAAAGGACTGACCAGTGCTAGGGTAACATATCACCGACACAACCTCACTAGTTACCCTTCCCTTTGAGATTCTATTATCTGTAACACAAACATGGCCACTCACATGACTAGTTAGAGGATAAACACGATCGAATGGGAAAGTCATGATCAATGGCAGTGACTATTGGAGACGAGTTATCATCAAGATCCATGGGTTGAGGTGAGGAGAAGAAGATCACCTCGCTTTCTTTCTGTCATGCGAATAATATCTTTGTTCGAGTCAAAGAATTGGTTAAAAATGCCTCTATGAAATCAGAGCTGCTAAGAAGGCCGGTCCAGTGCTTTGACATGCAGCTAAATTTCACGATGGACTTGAGCGGCAACTTCGAGAATACTTCGATGATGAGTTTGATTGAGATCTTTGATGATAATTCATCGGCGTTAACTTGTGAGCGGTGATGATCCTCTGAGGCGTTGTGCCCTCACAATTTCATGGTGGAGGGAGACACTTGCTTCAATAGGAAAAATGAAAATTAAGTGGGAGTGTAAATATTAATTTCTCAATTAATAAAATGTACACTTCGTGTCATTTTAGTTTGATTAAAACGATACACTCGACATCATATTAGTTAGACGGCTCCATGTCACTTACTGTCAGGCATATTCAATATAGGCCCAACATACACAACAACTAAGATACCCGTGTGGATACAGATCAATTATTTTGTATATTGGGTTATTTGGGTTTTGAAATTAGACACATTCTGTATTATAATCTTTCGAACGGGTTGGATTCGAGTCGGTTATGGGAGGTGAGTTTGGTTTTGATGTGTAGAATCCAAAATATAACCCAATAACCAATGAATCTTATATGGATTTAGATGTCTATATCCAAAGTAGTCAGATTACTCGGTTTGATTTTGTTATTTTATATCTAAATAACTCCAATATACCAAAAAATATATTTAGCAGAAACTGACTATACAATAATAAATAAAATCGCAGTCTTTTTGATGTAAAAAGGTTCAAAAGTAGATTTTATTTATTTAATTTATTAGTAAGCAAAATTTAAAGTAAAGAGAACATATAGAAATAAAGTATTATTAAGATTGAATTTTTAATATATTACAATTGAATTGGATTATTTACATTTACAGTTTATAAAACAGTACATCATGATTAAGAGAAATAAAACAATAAAAATAAGATAGTGAAGTTCTTTTAAAAACTTTTGAGATACTTGTAAAAGTTGCATTTCATACTTGTCAATTATCAATTAATTTTATTATTTAAAACATTGCTTCAAAGTATAATAATATTTTTTTATTATAGAGGAGTGTCAGGAGTTCGCCCAGCACATATTTGATTACACTCCGTTTCGTTTTTGTAGCACGATATACGTTCAAATGATTTGCAGCACCAAGAATCAAATGGTGTTGGATCGCACGTTAATACTGCTAAAAGCTCTCTTTGGTTGAAACCTATATATAAGGAAATAAAGAACAAAAAAATAAAAAAACTTATGGAGGAGATGATTATGTATATAGGTCTAATGTATATACTGGTAATGATGATAAATGATTTAAGTAAACATAAACTTAAATGACATACCTTCATGAAGAATACCAAAAGAAACAAAGATGATACAAAATATAGCAAATTTGGATGATAACATTGTAACTCTTTTTCAAAGAAACGTTTTGTTGTTTATGGTAGAAAACTCTAGATGCAAATATATATAAGTAGTATTTTTGTAGGTGACCCGTAAAAATCTGAAGTTAGAGATATTTAGATAGTTTTATTCTAAAATATTAAGGTCTATTTTTCCTTTTCAACCTTTTTGAGTTTTTGATTTGAAATACCACCACCTAAAATTACCAACTAACCACAGCCATAGGCAATTAAAAGTTCTGCAGCGAAAATAAACTAGCCTCTAAAACCTCTCAAATGGAGTGTTTATTGCAAAAACAACAAAATTTAGTTTCTTTTATTGGAAAGCTAACTCAATTCTCTATTTTATGTCCAAAGTTTAAGGAAATATATCGGTAGAAAGTCTTCCATCCATTGCTTATTTTCGGATGCCTATGCAGAGTTCTGCATCTCATTTTTTTCAAAATCTCCAAAGTGCTCCAAATTACACATGAACCTGCAACGACCCTAAAACAAATCCAAAATACATAATATAAACTCTAAACCGGAATCATAACATGGTTAAAACCCATAAAAATTAAGGTATATCAACTCCATCAGACTTATCCTGAATGAACTTGTAGAAGAGATTTAAAAACTTAGTGACTCACCTTTATTTAGAACACCTCTATCACCACGACAATTTTGCAAGCCACATCAGTTCTGTTTAGCCACCAGACCATCCAGCCCGCAACTCACTATATACCATTTGACATACCCCTCTATTGACTTCATTTAGGAGATTATGTGCAGGCTCATCTTGGGATTATCGATCAAAAGACACATGGATTCTTACTCAAACAGGTTTCTGAACACACATGCAGTCTTCTTTGGTTCTTTTCCTCTCTCTTTTCTCTTCTCTACATCATTTTTTTTAAAAAAATCTTTCTTTTTCATACTCTGTAAAGTGTAGTTGAATGATGGAGTCACATCACATTTTCTTACCCTCGCTTCCAACTTTGTGTAATCATTCCATTGTAGTAAAATAGTAGGGTCATAGGAAAATTTCCTACCCCTTTACTACTCAGGAAATCATCTCAATCATTTCTCCTTTTAATGATGAAGAGAAAGAGTGAGATAAATCATACTCACACAGACTTTTTCTTCCAGACATGAATAATGAATCTGATCCAATGCAAGCCCCAAAGAAGCAAATTAGGTCGATTATATTGAAGGTCATCTTTGGCTCATTCAGACATTCTCAACAAGCATAGATGTTACTGGCAGGTCGATCCACTTTGGCGTTTCCATTTAATACACCTTGCAGTCAATATATGGTGCAAAGAGTAGTTAGGTTGTTAGTTCCAAGAGTTTATCATCCCCAACTGATTCTATTTTGACTCGATAAAACGACAAAAATGACACTCAAAACATAACACAATATCAGTAAAACCTCCCCAGGACTTAAATAACACTTTCTCTAATGTTATACAGTCTAAGATTAATGAAATAAATAAATAAAATTAATATAAAAACAAAAGAAACGCAAGTTCGTACTTGAGAATGGGTTGAGTGTCAATCGAAATTGACCATGTTTCGCTCGATGCTCATGTAGAAGAGGGGTGTCGACAAACATTGATCACGTGTCAGTCAATTCTAATACACGAGTTGTCTTCTTCTTTTTTTTTGCAGTGGGTTGCCTTTCACTCAACGCTTGTTTTCAGTCTTTCGTTTGACTTTTGGAGACAAGATTCAGTCCATATGAGATTGAAAATTTGCTCCAAAACAATGTCCAATGTTCAATAGCTTCAGTTTCATCACACTGACCATGAAAGTTTTCATAGAATCCTCTTCTTTGTCTATTATCTCAGAAGTGAAAACTCCTCGAACCTTTGTAAATGGCTGTGAAAAACCTCTACAACACAATTTGTACTCTATGACCATCTTAGAAGCTCCGAGGAACCAATGTTAACTAAGGATTGTTCTTGATCTTTTTACTCTTTTTCTTTTTACTTTTTTTCCTTAAATTTAGGCATTTCAGTCCATGCGTGCTGTAATACCCGAGGGGATGTCGACACTTGTGAAAATATTTAACAAAGTTAGATTAGTTGATCTCATATAAAAGTGTCATAACAAACTATAGTAATAAGTCTTAAGTTTAAGATAATACTAAACATCATGAAAAGTATAAATTGTGAATGTTTCAAGATAACTAAACGCTACAAAAACACAAATATGTGAGATTAAAAAAGCTTTTGAATGATATCTTCAACATGTTTGGCTTGGAATCCTATACAAACAAATTAAGATAATGTCTTAGTAAACATACATATCAGGTTAAATACAACCAAAAACAATAGAAAGAGATTAGGAAATTCTATCTTCCCCATATTTGGATCATACTAGTTCTTTGCTTTGGTTACGTTTCTTCAACTTGGAATGACTTCTTGACATCTCTTTGAATGTACCAGGACAATGGTTAGTGACGCTAAAGGCACGCAGATCAAATCGTATGTCCAAAACCCACCAGTGTTAACTTACAGTTCAATACTTTAATTACAATCTTAAGAGTGTTTTAAGTTAAGAAATGGTAAAAATGATCCACCTTATGGCGATCAGTTCTCATCAAAGCCATTCCTGTTTCCCCTGGAGACAAAGTTTTTCTAGCAAAACATATTAAGAATTAGCAACAATACAAAGTAAGTATCAAACCAAATCAGGAGAAGTTGTTTGGTTCCTGCTCAAGACACCAAACCAAGTCGGCTACATAGGAATCACCAAGTTACATACTGATAAGTAGAGAAGAGTTTCAAAAGGCAAAAAAAAAAAAAAAACATTTGCTCCAGATAATTATGAACCACTGAACATGAGAATAGATGTTTTCTAGAGAAGATGAATACTAATATATAGACAAGAGATGAATTAGTTAAAACAAAAGAAAACCAGTGGATACATAAGGGCTCGTTCCCATGACTTTTATGGGGATGAGAAGTCAATAAAAGTCAAATTAGCTTTTTATGTTCCCCTAACTTTGGATCACTGTTCTTTGCTTTGCTTAGATTTCTTCAACTTGGATGATGGACTTGATGCCTCTTTGAAAGCAGCAGGACAAAGCTTAGCAACACAGCAGGCTTCGCAACGAGGTCTCAGCGGTGTGCAAATCGTTTGTCCAAATCCCACCTGTGTATGATTTCAGACAAGTCAATGTTTTGAGTGTCTTAAAGGTAGAAGAATAGGTGAGGGGGGTGACGAACCAGAAGCGGGTTAATGGCAACCCATTCTTCCTTCGGAAGCCATTGTTGCAAAGCTACTCTTGTTTCCTCTGGAGAAGAAGTTTTCTAGCAAATCAAACAGATCAAGCATGGTTAACAAAAAGAAGAACCAAACAAAGACATCCAATCCACACACACGTAAAAACCCTCTTGCTACAAGTACCTGCTTGGTTCCTGGTCGAGATACCCAACCAAGTCGATTGCAAATGCGATGGACATGTGTATCTACACATATACCTTGAACATCATTCCATGCTATATGCAGAATCTGTCATGTCATGTGGCAATAGAATAAAAATTTGAGAAGCTTTTTGAAAACATTTCTCTAAATTTCACAAGATAACAATATACATATTAGTACCAAATGTGCCATCTTGGGACCAATCCCTGGAAGCGCAAGTAGATTGTCCAAAGAGCTTGGAATGTCTCCGTTATAACTCTCTAGACAGAATTTAGCTATTTTCTTCATATATGTAGCCTTCCTTGTATAAAATCCAACCTGAAAGTAAAGGCAAACAGTTGATTACATAACCAAGATTTTACTGTGAACAAGAACCGTTTCCTTTCATAAGTCTATCATTCATTTGGCATGAAGATAAGAGCATTAAGGGGGAAACATGTCAAGAGGTAACCCTTGGATAACATACGGGATAGATCAGTTCTCTTATGGTTGATTCATCAGCCTTGTCAATGGCTTCGGGAGTGAGAAGGCCGTTTTGATGAAGACGATGTATTGCAGCTGCATGTTCAATGTGTCTGAATAGTAAGTATGCAGTTTATAATCAGGAAACTTATAAGATGATATGAGATAACTGTTTCTTAAACAACATAAAACTCACCATTATTAACTTGATCTTTTGTCTGACTTGAAAGAAGTGCTCCTAACAAAACAACAAATCTTCTTTCCTATATATTTTAGCAATAAAAAAACACATATTGATCAGTAGTGAAACCAACCCTATGCCTGATCTTGTCAAATAAGAAAACAGAGAAAAAAATAGCAAAGGTCTTTGCTTGAGTGATAAGAATAAGAGAATTATCTAAGCTATTCCATCAAAATTTACCAGAGGCTTGGGGAAAAGAGAAAATCATACCGAAGGAGGAAGAAAGCTTCCAGCTTTATCACAACCCATAGAATCAACCGGTGCATCACCAGAAGATCTCATTTGACGAATGCCCTCAAGCACTTCTACCCAATTTTCAGGCGAGTTTCCTATATTAACACCAAAAAAGAATATATATATATATATATATATATATATATATACATAAGCAGTTATTGTGAGTGAAGAAACAGAGAAGTTTAAGGAATGAAGTACCTGCTGTTTTGGCTGAAGTTGCAGTGATGATAGTTTCCTTTGACCTCCCTGTAAAATCTATTTTACTTTACTTAGGGTGACGTGACTTGCTACTATGTGAATGAAGAAACTGTGATTTGCTCTGCTGCGTGATAAAATACCTGGTGTTTCGCCTGAAGTCACAGTGATGTTAGTTTCCGTGGACCTCCCTGTACAAAAAACTAACTTAGGTAAGGAACATCTCTTGGTCCATTTAAGGGAGTTACAATTACGAGCAGTCAGGTCCATTTGGCTATGTCTTTCTAAACCAGTAATGGAGATTAAGTTTACTGAATGATGAGGAGGAATATGAATAATATAAATCAAGACTTTTACACAAATGAGACTCTTACTAGAAGAAGATGTAGTATTCTTTTTGAAAGCAAATTCTTCTATATCAGGCAATCCACATAGCTGCTGCAACAATTAAATGACACAAGGTTGTTATGTGAATGGTCATTGAAGCACACTGATCCCTAAACAAAGCAAAGCCCATTCCCAAGTCCAAAGATTACCACACTTAATCAAAAGAAAGAAGGAAACTTTACGGAATTTTTTTCCAAAGGTTCCTGTTTTAGCCTTTTCTTCCGGGTGTATACTCGAGTCTCCGACGACCCACAAGCTCCATTGCCTGTTCCTGATAACAAAACAAGTATTTTAACAAAAAAACTACAAAATTTTGCAGGGAAGAGAAAGAGAGATAGAAGGAAGGAAGGAAGACCTGGGTTTGAATCTTCCGAGCGAGAACGTTGGATTCTCACGGAGATTGGTTTCGAAGAAGAGACACTTGAGTGACTTTTGCGATTCATGGTTCGAATTCCAGAGAACCAAGCGGCGTTGTAAAGGGTTGTCGAAACGGCTCTGTTAACGAGAATCATTAGAGAAGAAACACTCAAAATAAAGCCAGCCCCCATTACTGTTCGTCTTTTAGGGTGGGGGTGGGGGGATAAAAATAACTTTAATATTTTAAGTGATTTTAAACTGTTTAACTAGAATTTTTAAGTTAAAAAAAAATTAAAATTACAATTTTATGTTTTTTTAAACAATATTTTAGAGTGATTTAAAAAAACACTTAAAATTTTCAATTTTAAAATTATTTATAATCTCATTAAAAATTAAATCAGTTCAAATTTTACATCGAGTAGATTGAAGGGACCCGACCCATTTTTTTCGTACCATCAGTACGAGTCTGAATCGACTTCCTCGATCAGACTTGGGCCAGTTTCCAACTTTTCTTACTTAGAATTATTTTAGCATTTTCAGTTCGTTTTCAGACAAGTCAACAAGCATAATAATGATTTAGATAGATAAACGGTGGTTCGAGTTAACAAATGAGTCTGCTAATAAGCTATTACAAGTTCAACTCGTCCTATATCTACCCAAATCCACCATCCTCCCTTCCTGCCTTGGTCCCGCGGTCAAGCTATGTCTTTACCCTTTCGGGTCTGATCCTGATCTGCATCCAAACAAAGGAGGCATAAGCAACATAATGCTTAGTGAGAGCGGTCATCCCGTCCCACTTAGCCAAAGTAAAGCAATCGAGTCTATACAGTCAATCAGACATCGGACATGCTTATCATCCAGTCAGTTACTTGATCGACATAACCGATCCAAGCCAAAGTGCCATCAAATCAATCAAGCCCTAGCGGGCCATAAACGGCTCTAGGCGCATGATCTGATCCAGATGCATCGATGGAAGGATCCGGCTACACGATTCAAGCCAGAACAAGCAGATAATTCGAATTAGACAAGCAATCAGTACACAGAACAACTCATATCAATCAGACTACGATTCAGAACTTAGACTACGGTCGCGCACTCACCTTTGTCTTTAGAGTCGGTATGATATGCTTAGATTCGGCCTTTCTGACACCTCTTGCACAGTTCTTCTCGGACTTACGAACACTCGATCAGTCGGAATCACCCAACAGACGAACGTTACTGGAGTCGGAAATGATCGATCTGGCCAAAACTCGAAGTTTCCCACTCGATCGCACTTTAATCTCTCTGAGTTTTCTCTCTGGATGCCTTAGTGTTTTCGTGAAGAAAAATGGCGAAAACTCGCTTAAGGAGACGATTAAATGAGCAGTTGGGCAGTTTTCACCCGCGGAACCGCCCAAGTAACCGTTCTGACGGTTTCCCTTTCGGCCAAGAGTAATAACCGCTTCCCCGCGCTCTTTTGTCTTCCCAGCGCGACTTTTTGCTCTTCCTCTCGATAACTGCTCCCGCCAAAATTACTTAGGCGAAAATCGAGCTAAAGTGGACTGTCCCACCCGACAAGCCCAACCACTTTGTCCGACCCGACCAAACTTGTCTGAATCCGACCGTTACTACACGAATCAGCTCAATCAGCTCAGTTCGGACATTCTCAACCGTTTTGTCTGATTTCCGACAATCGCTGTCCAGCCGACCAGCTCAACCGTCCTGTCCGAATCCGACAACACTTGTCCGGATCCGACCATTGCTGTCCGAAAATTCCGCTTTGTCTAATATTTTCTTGAGCTGTCCGAACACTTCACAAAATCGCAAATAGAACTACTTAGCCATAATCCGAGCGTAAGAACGACTGACCGAGCTTTGTTGGCTCCAAAACAGATCCGATCCTAGCTTTATCCAGACTATGGGTTCACTCCATCTACTACTTGGACATCGATCCAACTCATATCCACCCACGGAAAGTCCATTCAGCTTTGGCCAGCTCTTCCTAGCATCATCCAACCCATCCAGTAAGTCTCACAGTCCGATCAGATAGTCCTTGGATCGTCCCAGCTTCGATCCTCGGAACACGGGCGTTACATAGATCCCCTTAATGTTTTGAGCTAAATTAACATTTATTTCGGTTTATTTGTTCACATTTCTGAACTGAACCGAATATTGAAATTTATCCGGTTCTTATCAAAACCGGATGTGAAATCGAAAATTTATCAGTTCGTGCGGTTTAAAAGAAGTGAATCAACATTTATTTCGGTTAATTTGGTTGATGGTTGTTGAACCGAACCTAAAATTAACTAAATAGTCAAATCTGCCGGTTCCTTCGGTTTACTTCGGTTTAAGATCAGTGCCCAGCTCTACATTTGAGCATTGTTGTCGCTCAAAATCACTCACAGAAGCTAGAGAGAGGGGAATCGATTTGGAGAAGAGGATCAGGTAGGTGAAGAAATCGAGTAAGGGAAGAAGGAAGGATGGGTGGAGGCATGGAGACGAACAAGAACAAGTTCATCGAGGATTGGGGATCCGCCAGGGAGAATCTCGAGCATAACTTCCGCTGGACTCGTCGCAACTTCGCTCTTATCGGCATCTTCGGCATCGCCCTCCCCATCCTCGTCTACAAGGGCATCGTCAAAGATTTCGTAAGTCTCCATTTCGATTTCATGTCTGTTTTTTTTGTGCCCTAAATTTTATTGTGACCAATCTGGATCGTATCATACGTTGTTAATTGGGTTTAGATGTTGCTCTTTGTTGTAATTACATTTGAATCAGATCTATTCTTTTGTTTGGTCGACATATCATTTACCAAATGGGTTGAAAAAAAAAACACAAGATGACTGTGATGGGTTTAGCTTTTAGACTATTTAATCCGCGTCTTATTCTGAGTCTTGTCTGAAAATCTATCAAGACTTGTCTATGGTTTTAGCAGTTTATTAGTAAGTTACTGTATTAATTTATGAACTCTTGAGCCTTTGAATTGTAGATTATCGTGTAAGGGATATATAGACTTGTGTGATTGGATGCTCTATGGCATTCCTTGTTATGTGCTTTACATCATTACAGTCAAGCTAACATTGATTTTTTTTGTTGGCAGCATATGCAAGACGAAGATGCTGGCAGACCACATAGAAAGTTCCTATGAGGTTCTTTGCAAGAAAAGTCTCAGCGGTGTGAATTTTTTTCAAGAAGCTGATGCTACAACTCTCTCTCCCCTTTGCATTTTATTCAGAATAATCTCTGAAGGATTTTCATTTTTAATTTCTGTTGGGAAAATTTGTTTTTTTTTTTGGCAAATAAAAAAAAAACATTCTAGTTCGCCCATTTTGACATGACTAAGTAAAGACTCAATTTAGGTGATTAGGTGAACTTGTGAGATCACATAAAGGAAACATTTGTAAGATTGTGCAGCGATTCTGAAGCAATCATACACCTTGCTAATGAGACCATGTAAAGCATTAGCTAAGGAGTCTGGTCACACATCCAAACAAGTATCTAACACTCGCCTTGCTACACAAGTTGAGATGAGATGTCTTGGTACTCTTCTGCCTTCTTATATGCAATATTTTGAAAAAGAAACAGGATTTGCCTGTGCAGATTATCACTTATATGATTTTGGCTAATATGTTCCTCAATATTTTGTTTTCTCTTAACTTGTTTTTGGATATTTGGATCAGCCCCTTAATCGCTTATCTTTAGACAGAGGGAGGGAAACAAGAAAGAGAACAATGCCAACAAAGCAATGTAAAACACCAGCAACCAGAGACTGTCATAAACCAAATATAGAAAGATTTCACCATCCATCCAATCTTTTTGTGTTTCCCTCTCTCATTCTCCTGTCTTTCAGGACTTCCTCTTCTCTTTCTTTCAAGCACCAAATAAACATAGAAAACCAAACACAACAAAATCAGAAGAAGCCCCAAGAGAAAAACAATACAGGAACTTGAGCACAAAAAAAGCTTCTCTCATCCTTCCCATGGGGTGCATTTGAATAAATTCCCTTCTTGAAAACCGCTTTTGGTCGATTGTAATTCATCGATCAATCGCGGTTTTTACAAGCTCTTGGACATTTTATTCCAAATAAGACCTTACAACAAAAAAAAGATCCCATGGGAAGCTGTGTTTCATCGCCATTGAAAGGTTCTCCTTTTGGGAAGAGACCGGTAAGAAGGCGACACAATAGTCATAGCAAAACATCATCATACAATCCTAAATTAACTAATCTTTCCCGGAGATTGCTTTTCCAGCCACCTAGCCGTGTTCTTCCTGAGCCCATTGGTGATGGCATCCTCCTCAAGTATGAGTTGGGCAAAGAACTTGGCCGTGGTGAATTTGGTGTCACGCACGAATGCATTGAGATCACTACTCGACAAAGGTAAATTAACCTCTCTTTTCTTTTATACATCTTGAAAGTCTTTGAGTCTTGAAAACAAAACATGACAGGTATGCGTGTAAGAGGATATCAAAGGAGAAGCTAAGGACGGAGATAGATGTTGAGGATGTAAGAAGAGAGGTTGAGATCATGAGTTGTTTGCCTAAACATCCTAATATCGTGACCTTCAAGGAAGCTTTTGAGGACGAAGACGCAGTCTATCTTGTCATGGAGATTTGTGAAGGAGGAGAGCTTTTTGACCGTATTGTTGCCAGAGGGCACTACACTGAACGTGCAGCTGCATCCGTTGCTAAAACCATTCTTGAAGTTGTCAAGGTTTGTAACAAAAAAAAATCTCTTTGTATCGTTTGTTTTTTTCCCCGCCTTTATTTGTTGGTTTAATGGTTTCTTGTGTGTGAAGGTATGTCATGAACATGGAGTGATTCATAGAGATCTTAAACCTGAGAACTTCCTCTTTTCAAATGGAACCGAGACTGCACAGCTTAAAGCTATTGACTTTGGTCTCTCCATTAACTTCAAACACGGTACTAATCACATCTCTATAGTAGTCTTTTTTTGTTTGAGTGACTAAGAGGTCCCTTAGAAACCTATTGGATAATCTAAGAGTTTTAGCCACTAGATCAACTCTTCGTTGGTCTATATAGTATAGTTTTATGTTGTTATCTTGAAGCAAAACTTTGAATCGGTTGGATATGGCAGGCCAAAGGTTCAACGAGATTGTGGGAAGTCCTTATTACATGGCTCCAGAGGTGTTGAGAAGAGACTACGGTCCTGAGATCGATGTTTGGAGCGCTGGTGTTATACTCTATATCTTGCTTTGTGGTGTTCCTCCGTTTTGGGCAGAAACTGAGGAAGGAATAGCGCATGCAATCGTGAGAGGACACATCGATTTCGAGAGAGATCCATGGCCAAAAGTGTCTAAAGAAGCCAAACAGCTCGTTAAGAACATGCTTGATGCAAATCCTTATAGCAGACTCACTGTTCAAGAAGTTCTTGGTAATGATAATAACATTTCATTATCGATATAATACTAAAAGGCAGAAACTGATTGAAAAAACTATGTTGTATAGAACATCCATGGATCCAGAACGCAGAGAGAGCACCAAATGTGAATCTTGGAGATAACGTGAGGACCAAGATTCAACAGTTCTTGTTGATGAACAGGTTCAAGAAGAAAGTCCTCAGGGTATTATAAACTTTCTTGACTTCCACAAAACATCTCTATATAAGTTATGTTACTGATCCGGAAATGAATCTTTCAGATCGTAGCTGACAATCTACCAAACGAGGAGATAGCAGCGATAGTACAGATGTTTGAGACCATGGACACTGACAAGAACGGTCACTTGACTTTTGAGGAACTAAGAGATGGACTGAAGAATTTAGGACAACTTTGTCCCGATGGAGATGTGAAGATGCTAATGGAGGCAGCTGATACAGATGGAAACGGGATGTTGAGCTGTGAAGAGTTTGTGACACTTTCAATACATTTGAAGAGAATAGGATGTGATGAGCATTTGCAGGAAGCATTCAAGTATTTTGACAAGAATGGCAACGGGTTTATCGAGCTAGAAGAGCTCAAAGAAGCTCTTTTCGATGATAAGCTAGGCCAGGGTAACGACCAGTGGATCAAAGATATCTTCTTTGACGTTGACCTCAACAAGGTAAATGAACAAAAGGCTGAGACTATATTAGGTTTTAGTTACCTTGTGATGCAAGTTTCCTAACATGGTGGTGACAGGATGGAAGGATAAGTTTTGATGAGTTTAAGGCAATGATGAAGTCAGGGACAGACTGGAAGATGGCGTCAAGGCAGTACTCAAGGGCGTTGTTGAATGCTCTGAGCATGAAAATGTTCAAAGAAGATTTTGGGGACAGTGCTCCTAAATCACAGTCCATGGAGTTCCCTATAGCAAGGAAGAGAGCTAAGATACTTGATTCTCCCAAGAACAAATCAATGGAGCTTGGACTCTCCAAAACCTATAAACCCTCAGGTCTAAGAAACTAAAAAAGATGAAAAAAGAACAGAGCAGATCTCTTTGATTTTCTTTTACATATGTTTGTTTTTGGTGAAACAAGTGAGAAAGGATGTGAAATTGATGGGGGCTTAAAGTTGTGTTGCTCATGTTTTGTTTTTCTTTAAAACTCGTTTAACACAAATTGAAAATAAAAACAAAGGAGAGCATAGAAACCTTCATTTAATGTATTGTAAGGTTGTTTTGAGCTGTAAACAAGTAGAGATACTTTCTTGAAATGTAACTTGAATTCAATATTACAAAACATAGAATGGTGAAAAGCCAAAAACATAGCAGACACCATTGGCTCCTCTTTTTTATAAAACCAGACATGAGGTCACTGGATTTGGTTTCACAGAGATTGTCATAGCAGAGCAGGTGACAGAGGTAAATTTTACAATGTGAAGAGATAACACATACATATTGTTTTACACTATACATGCATGAATAGCAAACTTATCACAGACCCTACAATCCAAACCCTCACACACACACATAAAGAGAAAGAATCACTATTTCGAGAGAGATCCATGGCCAAAAGTGTCTAAAGTAGCCAAACAGCTCGTTAAGAACATGCTTGATGCAAATCCTTATAGCACTCACTGTTGAAGAAGTTCTTGGTAACTTTAATAACATTTCATTATCTATATAATACCAAACGACAGAAACTGATCGGAAAAACTATGTTGTATAGATCATCCATGGCTCCAGAACGCAGAGAGAGCACCAAATGTGAATCTTGGTGATAACGTGAGGACCAAGATTCAGCAGTTCTTGTTGATGAACAGGTTCAAGAAGAAAGTCCTCAGGGTATTATAAACCGTCTTGACTTCAACAAACATTTCTACTGTTGAGTTGAGGAATAAAGATAGAGAGGTTTAGGAAGTGTTGCATAAAAGAAGAGAAGGCAAAGAAGAAATGTGTAAAAATAGGGCGAGTGTACGGACGGTACAGATTGTACGGCCGACCATACGAAGCACTCGATCACAATCTTCCCAGTCGACCTTTAAACATATTCTGGGTATGTCTGCAAAATAGGGCAAAGGTGTACGAACATGATTTGGCCCGTACAGTTATGTTACTGCGGTAAAAAAGTGAAAAAGTTGAGTGGGAAGACATTGAGAAAAGGCACCTGATTGAAGAAGAAGGTTTGGTCCAAAAGCTTCCAGAGAGGTTTTGGTCTCGGATCATGACCATTTGGAGATAAGCTTGTGATGTAGCATGACTTCGTTAGATGCGGATTCTTTTCTTCAAGGCTTTATGTTCTTTTTCCTTTTTAGTTTTGGCTTTCTTAGTTATTAATTCCTTTTAGGTTTAGGATCTTCTTTCTATATAAAAGAAGATCACGCTTTGTTTAAAAACACAATTCAGTTCAATAAAGATTTCAGTTTTCTAAAAGAGTTCCAAGAGAACACTGCGAAGAGTATTCGTGACCCTTAAGAGTTCTAACGAACACTGCGAAGAGTATTCGCACCTCTATTCGTTACTTCCCCTTCAAGTTAGGTTTATAGCTTCCGCTCTCCATCAGTTGGTATCAGAATCAGCACGTTTCTGGATTTCTATCTAGCGTTATCAATGGCAAAAAAAACACCAGAAGGAACTTCACAAGACATGAGTGATTTACGAGCATTAATGTCGAGATGCAAACCGCTATCGCCACTACCATACAGCATCCCCAATGCAGACCTCATTCAACAATTGGGCGATTCATTGGCAGCTCGTTTTGACACAATGACCACGACACTAATCACTCGCCTAGAACCGCAACACCGACAGAACGTTTCATATCCCGCCAACAACTTCCTCCACTCCACAATCAGCGATACCAACACCAAATAGGCGATGCACGAGGACAGAATCTACAACAAGACGACGTCAACGAGACGAACTCCATCGTCGTGTCTATCACGATGATCTACGTCGTCGTAATAATTTAGATAATCATTGGGAAAAAGGTTTTCGAATAGATATACCGAATTCCATGGAGACTACGCGGTGATGATCTTCTTGATTGGATCGTTTCGGTCGAATAAATCTTGGAATTTAAACAAGTACCTCTTGATCGACAAGTCCTCTTATTGCCATGAGATTTCGAGGCCATGCCGCATCCTGGTGGAAACAACTCAAGAAGACCCGATCAAGAACCGAGAAAGCGCCGATCCAGTCATGGGAAAAGCTCACCAAACACCTCCGCCAAACCTTCCTTCCCCATAATTACGAGCGTACTATATATATAAACTACAAAATCTCCGTCAAGGAAATCGTAGTGTCGATGAATACGCCGAAGAATTCTCACTGTTGCTAACACGGACAGAGATACATGATAGTCAAATACAATTGGTCTCACGCTTTATTGGTGGACTTCGCCAACATCTCCAAACAGCTTTAGCACAGTTTGATCCAACCACGATAAGCGAGGCACATCGCGTGCAGCAACGGTCGAACAACAATCTCGCTCAGCCAGCTGGAATCAGTCCGCAGTTCGTTCAAAGACACAAGAAGCAACTCCAACTCAGCCGCGTCCTCTTCGAAGGACGCTTCCGACGCAAGTAACCCGGTCACCAACAATCAACACAAGAAGAACAAACATTACGACGTTCATCCCGTCCCAATGCTCTTCGTTGTTTTTCCTGCGGCGAACCAGGGCACAGGCAAACGGCTTGCCCCCACGCTACTCGCAGAGGTCTTATCACAGATGAACAGCATGATGTCCACGACGTTTATGATTCCCAAGAGGAAGACGAAGAAAGCTCACATGACGTGATACATGAGACAACTGGCGATACAGGGCACCTTTTAGTTCTTCGTCGCTCCTGTTTAACACCCAAGCGGCAAGACGAAAAGTGGCTTCGCACCAATATTTTCAAGTCAACATGTACGATTAATGATCGTGTCTGCAGTTTTGTCATTGACTCCGGTAGTTGCAGAAACGTCATCTCCGACGATGCAGTAACTAAACTCGGTCTGACCCGTGAGACTCACCCATCACCTTATAACCTTGGATGGCTGAATGATAGCGCCACAGTTCGGATTTCTCAACGCACTCTTGTTTCATTCTCCATTGGTCCTCACTACAAAGATCGTATCTTTTGTGACATAGCACCAATGGACATCAGCCATCTTCTATTAGGCCGTCCATGGGAGTATGATCGAAAGTTATACATGATGGGGCTGAGAATACCTACCAATTCACGTGGAATTCACATAAAATTCTCTTACTTCCGTCAAAAGAATTGCCCACTTCATCTCCGTCTTCGCCGATCTCCACACCATCCAAGCACCTTCATTCCGTAGCCAAGAAAAATACTTTACTCTGTTCTATGCTATGTTTGTCTCTGAGTTACGACAGGAAGGGCAGGCTTACGCGCTTCTCCCGGTTCAGCCTAGCCGTTCTTTGTCCACCGGCGAATCTCAGGCGTTAACAGCTATCTTAGAGGAGTTCAGTGACGTCTTTCCATCTGAACTTCCGCAAGGTCTCCCGCCTCTACGAGATCTACAGCACCAAATCGATCTTGTTCCAGGCACAACACTTCCCAACCGTCCGCACTATCGTATGAGCCCCATGGAACACGAAGAACTGAGGCGTCAAGTCGAAGACTTACTACGCAAAGGTCACATACGAGAGAGCCTTAGCGCATGTGCAGTTCCTGCATTATTAATTCCAAAAAAGATGGGTCTTGGCGAATGTGCGTTGATAGTCGCGCAATAAACAAGATCACCATTAGATACCGTTTCCCGATCCCGAGATTGGATGATCTGCTGGATCAAATAGGTTCGTCTAAAATCTTCTCAAAGATTGACCTAAAAAGCGGTTATCATCAGATTCGAATCCGACCAGGGGACGAATGGAAAACGGCATTCAAAACCAGAGAGGGACTATTTGAATGGTTAGTCATGCCTTTCGGGTTATCAAACGCAACCGAGTACCTCATGAGAATTATGAATCAGGCTTTACGGTCGTTTATCGGGCGATTCGTCGTCGTCTATTTTGACGATATTCTTATCTTCAGCACCTCCCTGTCCGAACACAAGGATCATATTCGACAAGTCTCCAAGTTTTACGCAAGGAAGAGTTCTATGCGGCGAAACAAAAGTGTGAATTTGGCGTTGACAAGGTTCTATTTTTGGGATACGTGGTCTCTGATCAAGGCCTCGCCGTGGATACTTCAAAAGTTGAAGCAGTAGATCTTGGCCGACACCTAGAACTATCTCTGAAGTTCGCAGCTTCCATGGCCTCGCTTCCTTTTACGGCGTTTCGTTCCCCACTTTAGTTCGATCATGGCACCTATCACTAGTTGTATGCGTGAAGGAAAGTTCGAGTGGACCAAGGAGGCGTCACAAGCCTTCGTTGACATCAAAGACAATCTCACTTCGGCACCTATATTAGTTCTACCCGACTTTGGTGCTACTTTTGAGCTTCATAGTGACGCGTCTAAGCTAGGTATCGGGGCAGTATTGAGTCAAAATGGCAGGCCAATTGCGTTTTATAGTGAGAAACTGGCTGGCGCTCGTAGTCGTTACAGTACTTATGATGTCGAGTTTTATGCAATTGTGCAAGCTATAAAGCATTGGGCGACATTATCTCGTTCACCGGGAGTTTGTGTTATTTACGGATCATGATGCTTTACGTCATCTCGATAGCCAAGCAAAGGTTTCGGCACGCCATGGCAGGCTGGATATCTTATTTGCAACAATTCACATTTGTTATCCGTCATCAATCTGGAAAAACAAATCGTGTTGCTGATGCGTTGAGTAGGCGGCATGGTTTACTTACTACCATGCACACGTCAGTTATTGGTTTTGAGTCCTTGTCCGAATTATATGAGTCTGACCCCTTCTTTTGCGCGCATCTACTCGGAAGCTACGCAAGGATTACGTGACGACTACACCGTGCAAGATGGCTTTCTCTTCTTCGGATTGCGCCTTTGTATTCCGGAGACCAGCTTACGCCTGCAAATCATTACCGAGCTGCACAACGAGGGACATGTCGGGCGTGATCGACATTACAGTTGGTCATGTCCTCCTATTTTTGGCCGTCGCTTCGGCGTGACGTCGAGAGGTTTGTCTCACGTTGCCGAATTTGTCATCAGTCGAAAGGAAAGTCTTCTAACGCCGGCTTATACCTTCCGCTTCCAATACCAACCCAACCATGGACTGACGTCAGCATGGATTTCGTCCTTGGACTACCGCGAACTCAGCGAGGATTTGATTCCATCTTTGTGGTTGTTGATCGCTTCTCCAAGATGGCACACTTTGTCGCGTGCAAAAAGACTACAGATGCTGTCAATGTTTGCAGTTTTGTTCTTTCGAGAGATTTATCGGCTTCACGGTCTCCCTTCCTCAATCGTGTCTGATCGGGATACGAGGTTTTTAAGTCATTTTTGGGCGGTCTTGTGGAAACTTCTTGGTACTTCACTTGATATGAGCTCTGCTTACCATCCGCAAACTGACGGTCAGACTGAAGTCACTAATAGATCGCTTGGCAATTTACTGCGATGTCTGGTAGGCGACAATATCAAGACATGGGATGCCAAGCTGTGTCAAGCTGAATTTGCGCATAATCACGCTGTCAACCGTAGTTTGGGAATGTCCCCTTTTCGTGTCGTCTACGGTTTGGTTCCACGCTGTCCTTTGGACTTAATCACACTGCCAGATAAAACAAGACATCATGGTGAAGCATCGACTTTATCACGGACCTTCAATCTCTCCACCAAACAGCGCAACAGCAGTTGGAGTCATCCGCGTCCAAATATAAGGCGTATGCTGATACAAGACGCAGAGAGGTGATTTTCGAGCCTGGCGACCTCGTTTGGGTCTATTTAACTAAAGAACGATTGCCTCTTCGTGACTATAATAAATTGAAGTCCAAAAAGATAGGTCCGGTGAAAGTTCTTGCTCGTATCAATCCAAATGTTTATCGAGTTCAATTGCCAGATCACCTGCGCACTTCAGATGTCTTCAATGTCAAGTATCTTTCACGTTTTCTTGGCGACAACACCGTCTCCGGATTCGTGGGCGAATCCTTCCACCTGGAGGGACCTGATGTAGCATGACTTCGTTAGATGGCGGATTCCTTTTTCTTCAAGGCTTTATGTTCTTTTTCCTTTTAGTTTTGGCTTTCTTAGTTATTAATTCCTTTTAGGTTTAGGATCTTCTTTCTAATATAAAAGAAGATCACGCTTTTTGTTTAAAACACAATTCAGTTCAATAAAGATTTCAAGTTTTCTAAAAGAGTTTCAAGAGAACACTGCGAAGAGTATTCGTGACCCTTAAGAGTTCTAACGAACACTGCGAAGAGTATTCGCACCTCTATTCGGTTACTTCCCCTTCAAGTTAGGTTTATAGCTTCCGCTCTCCATCAGCTTGGCGCGCCTAGACAGCTGACGCAAGATGGAAAGGCAAGAGCATCTGGTCTAGGATGTCAATGGCATCAATGTGGCGCTTCTGATCCACTCATTTCAAACCAGGCGTCTACTCTCCATTGAACTCACATGCTTAGTGTTCTCTCCTTGTTTTTCGAAAAAGTTTATATCCCTCTATATATTTTGTAATTTGCTGAATAATAAATTTAAGAGAGTATACTCTCTCCTTTTCTCTTATCTGTCTCGGATTATCATCTTAAACTCTCTAATCTTGAGTATAATCAATCATTTCTTAAACATTTTATCTACAAGTTTTGTTCTGAACCGGAAATGAATCTTTCAGATCGTAGCAGACATTTCTACAAGTTATGTACTCTCTTGACAATTTTCTTTAAAACTTAGAAAATAACACATCAAGTTCTTTGATGTGATTTGATGGGCTTAAAGTTGTGTTGTTTCAACTTTTGTTTTCCTTAAAACTCGTTTGACACAAATTGAAAATAAAAGCAAAGGAGAGCATATAACCTTCACTTAATTTATCAAGTTGTTGCATCAGCAACAGATGTAAAGTTATTTTGAGCTGTACACAAGTAGATGAATACTTTCTTGAGAAGTAATTCGAATTCAGTATTACAAACATAGAATGGTCAAGTAAAGCTAAACACAAAGCAGACACCAGACACGATGTACTGAATTTGGTTTCACAGAGATTGTCATAGCAGAGCAGATGACATAAGTAAATTACAATGTGTAGAGATAACACAGACACGTTCTTTTACACTATACATAAGTAGGAAACTTATCACAAACCCTGCAAGTCAAACCCTCACACACATAAAGAGAAGAATCATCTAAGCGAGTCCAGCTCGGGTTTTTTCTCCGAATGTGTCCAAAGAGTGAATGCCCAAAGAAACAGCTGGGGGTAATCTTAAGACCAATTTGGGTTCTGTAAGTTAACGTGAACATGATATATATTGCTTTGTCATCCAGGTTTCTCCTCGATCAACCAGTTCTGGAATTTCCTTTGCCTTTACCTCTTGTTTTGCTACTGCAACCTGTTGATTTAGAGCTTGTTGATTTGCTGCTGCAAGCCGCGTGTGAGTCTACATCAGCAAGACCGTTCTCCAGAGCTTTCACCAAATTCTCAAAGTAATTTTTGGTCACGCTGCAAAAATACAACGATAGAAGTCTCTACTAGGTCAGGGAGCTACTTCAGAAAACTACCACAGGACCTGACTATGACTCTTAATGTATGGCTTTATTCCTTTAAATATACATAGATGTATGAGGGCAAAACGCCCACCTGGTCAAACCAGCTAGTTTTGTCCGAAAATCATTGAAATCTTTTGATGGGCCTTCCGCGTTGAGATATTGAAGCAAGTCCTTCTCTACGCATTGATGGAGCCTCTCCAAACCTGACTCAGCTTCCCCTAAACAATATGAAAAAAAGTTAAGCTGCTTCTGAAGCAATGGACAGAGAGATGCAACATAAAACATTCCACACCACGAGGGGTACTGACCTTGCAAATACTCGAAGAATACTCGCTTGGCATGTTCGTGATCAGGTAGGTAGTATCCATATGCATATGTCCATTTCAAGACTCGCCTGCATTCTATGATCTACAA
This sequence comes from Moricandia arvensis, assembly GCA_905132765.1. Taxonomy (NCBI): domain Eukaryota; kingdom Viridiplantae; phylum Streptophyta; class Magnoliopsida; order Brassicales; family Brassicaceae; genus Moricandia; species Moricandia arvensis. The sequence continues at coordinate 6,853 of CAJHQP010002870.1, read as the reverse complement.
CGATAAAATCGCATGAGAAAAATACTACGAGAAGTTCCTCACTTGGTTATCTAAACACTTTTAACTGCTAACCTGAAGCCAAGCTTCTAAGATGAACTTGAGCTGAGATTCTGGTGTGCACTGTTTATCACTAAGCTTCTCAAGCTGGCGGAAATGGAGATAAAGTCAAATATAGATAAAAGAATATGAGAAACAGTCAAAACCTTGTACATATCTAATACATAACCTCCCTCCCATGGATAAACACAAGACTTTCAAATGCATGACAATACTTTAAACAGATCCATGAAAAACTTAACAAGCAGACCATTAAATGCAGTACACGTTTTATGACCAGGAAACATTTGGCAACATTGCTATAACAAAACCAAGGGAGTTGTTTAGAGCCTTAGCCTAGTGAAAAGACGGCACCATCCATTCACAACTATGATTATTTCAAGGATGAAGACTATAACTAACTAAGATTAAAAATTCAGAAAGCAATAAAAATTCTAAAGAACATAACAACTCTTACATTATGCGTTTGCAATTGCTGCAGATCCGTCATAGCCTTTTGCCTCGACTGCCAAATCACATCCCAAAAAGGGAAAATAAATCAATGATAAAGAACTACACAACCTCCTTATGCATAAGAAGTATAGCATTGTACATACCGTTTGATTGCTTGCCCAGCGTTCATAATAATGTGTGTATCTCTCTAGTGAATTTTTTTGCCATCTCTCTCCTTCTTTCAGTCTCATCATACTAAAACAGGGAAAGATGAGCTCATATCTCATAAACACCAGCTCAAATTACTGAGAAAAAAATACCACAAAGGATTAAATAAGTACCCAAGGTCTCACCTGTCCTTCTTGCTTGGCCACCTCGTACCGGTTACAAGCATAAAAGCCACCAGTTCTTTCCCCATGATCCAGCCATGCACCAAGACAAAGCCTATAGGGATAATTACATACACACCATCATTTGTAATTCTTGTACTACCGTCACAAGATTAAACTGTAAGGCATTACGAGAACAAACTTCTAGTACAAGATATAAGAGAAAAAACCAAACTAAGACGTTGTTAGTTAGAGATGGAGATGAAGCATTACCAACAAAACTCATATTTACAAGGCGGTGTGCATGTCATATGCATACATCCCTGATTTTTTTCAATTGGCCGCTTGCATCTCGGCAAGGCTTTGAATTGGCAAGAATCCTGGGCATAAGGAGGCAAAGTTCGATTAGCAACAACAAATATAAGAAAACTGAATATGCTACGGACTTAGCAAAGATCTATGGTGTTGAATACAATTCTCTCTCTGAAAAAGCCTGGGACCAAGGATCAGGAATACAAGTAAAGATAAAGATAAAAGTTAAGAGAGAGCTTATACCAATTCATATTTTCAGATTCAGCACTGTTCTTTAAAATCCATTTTGAAACTGTGCTACAATCGACAGGTCGGTGAGCCTCCTCTGTGCACTGAAATTCATATTTAACACACAGCTATTGATCAACCAGAAAAATTATAAGTAATCAAATTAGTGGGCTTTGGCTCAAGAACTTACATTCCAGCAGAAGCTAAACGAGCACAAGCAGGAAACATCATAATTTCCAGACCCGGCAACAAAGTCAATCGCAAAATCACACCCCGGGGCAGGACACCACTTCATCTGAACAACATAACCGAAGCAGAAACAACATCAGGAATAGCAACATCGCTTCATAAGAATGAACATGGAGAGTGACTAACATAAGTTGTTAACTTTGCTCAACCCAACGACAATGAATATAGTTCTAGAACACGGAAACACATTATGTAATCAGGAAAATGAACAAAACCTTCCAACAACACTAACAACATGTTACAAAGTCTACGTTCATCCTGAATTTCAACCACTCAACAAAACTAGTCTCGGTGATGAATAATGTAACTGAAATAAACTAGGTAGGTCGCCTTTACCTTTCTGTTGTCTTCAATATAAGACCTAAGAAAATATCTGTTGTACTTCTCCTTGTCTTCATCCGATGCTAATTTGTCCACCATATCATGACCAACAGCAGCTAGACAAGATGGGTCAGGACATCTTAGCATCAAACATCCTGGGCCGTCATTAATGGTTGTGCTGATGTAACCTGCAAAAGCATACATTGTAAAAGGTGACCTACCGCAATAAATATTGTAGCAGAAAATGGAGAGGTTCACATTCTTTAGCAAAAATAAAGATGTAAAACTCTTGAGGATGCTAATTAAAACGAAAAATTTTACACGAACCTGTCCAGCATGTAGTGCCAGAATGGATGGCCCGCAAGAAACTGAAACAATTTCTCCGTAGGGTGTGATCGAAACAGATTTCCACATGTAACGCTAAACACCAGATCACGTGTCAGTGAGACATGAAGTACAAAGCAAGACACATATAAAAGACTTAAGATTCTACAATTCAAAGGACATACTTCTGTGTCATCAGATGGTGGAACAACAGGACTCTCCAATATGCCAACGGTATTCCTGACCCTCTCTTCATCCGCAAACCACTCGTCATGAACTTTACCAACACTCCTGAATATGAATAACACACACAAGTATGACCAAGGATATTAGCAGCAGCAGCAAATAAAAAAGTTGTTCTGAAACAAGGAAGCAGATATATATATACAAATGAAAGATGAGAAACACATAATGGTAATATCAAAGAGTATATGTAAAAGGCATATTTACCAGTGATAGTGACGCAGCAGAATACTGGCTTCGACTTCAGTTATGGAGAGGACGACGGAAACTCGCTCAATATCATCTACTTGATGCCTGAGAATATCTTCTTCCCTCAGAACAAAATAATTTTTCTGGAGAGGAAACCATGTTACAACAATAGTGGGTCAATGATCACAGAAAAGATGAAGAGTAGACTAGGAAGTAGGAACAACTTAACAATACCACAGCACATAAAAGCATGATATAAGATTAGTTTTATACTAAAAGGGTGCGCAGATAACGAAAGAAAGACCAAAGCCAACAATTGAAATAGAGAACCAAAGAAACGTCATGCGATACATACAAGTTATGCTTTCATTCACAAAGTACAAAAATAATTTACCGACAAGTATGGAAGCACTGTAAACAAAATAAAAGATTTAAAAATCTAAAGAAATTGTACCAAAAATAGCAAAATTTCCATACAAATCCATCATCAACTAAACTGATTTTCCTTTCTAGAGCACTTTCCATCACTCAGTATAAAGGTCTAACAATAGCAATTATCCTTTAATGTGATAAACACACACCCCAATTAAACAAGGAAAGTGCAACAAAAAAACTCATAATTAAACAGCCAAAGCTCCCCAAGTTACTAAGTAAAGAAATCAACTCCAAAACTTTGTTGACTCAAACTAGACTATACTCCCAAGTGAGAATTTTTTTATCAAAGATAGCCCAAAGTTTCAACTTTGCGAGGCAGCTAACTCATAAAAACATAGAGACAAAACTCTAAAAGCAAAAGGGCACCCACCTGAGAGCGATGGGAGGCGATCATGGCAGAGTCGTCAGCGTCTTCCTCAACAAAGCCGTAATCGGGTTCCCCATCATCATCATCATCATTATCACTATCCTTGTAATCATCGCTGTAGAAATCATCCTCCCCTGAATACATATCGAGCACGTCTTCTTCGGAATCCATTCCGATCCGAGACTTAGAGGGAATTAGATGAAACCCCTTTCTTCCCCTAGGGTTTGTCGGAGAGAGTAAAACTGAGAGCTTTTGGATGTTAAGATTGGTAATGAAATCGGGAGAGGCAGGCATCAAAAGAAGACTGGATCGGTTGGGTTTTGCGAAGAGTGTAGACTTATCTCACTTTCATTTCCCTTTTCTTTAAGGCAAAAACCTAACCTTGTCTCTCACCAAACATAGATTGTTTATCTATTTTTCGGGAATAATTGCATTTTTAACTTTAAAACTGACTTGACAGAAACTTTACAAGTACAACTGACACTTATATAGATTTTAATACTTCACTAGATTTTGATCGCGCAATTATTATAAAAGTTTAATAAAAAATCATAAATGTTTTGTTAAGAATGATAAAATGGTAGATCCACTATATTTAATTCTGTCTCATTTTTTGGCGAACACATTTACGTCTGGACTGTTTAAACCATTTCTTTTAAGTTCTCAATAATTTTATCCATTTAGATTCTTGTATTTGTATTGGTCATATATTTGTGTTGATTTTTTCTTATAAATGTTTAATCCATTTCAAAAAAAAATGAAAACAAAAATGGAAAATTAAATCAATGTAATACATGTATAAAAATCTTAGTATTTACGATTGTCATGCTTAGATGGAAATAATATAAATTTAGTTAAAATTAAGTAAAAAATGAATAGCAGCATGAAGCATTTACATTGTGAAGTGAATCGGTATCCTTAATAGATCAAACAAATCAAATAATAATTCATAATAATTTCTAACCTAGATTGAGAATATCAATAAATTAAAATTAGATATGATTGTGTGTATATATATATATATATATTGCTATTTATAAACTGCGCTTTTGTTAAGTATTAAATGATTGAAAGATTGGCAATCTTTTAAATTAGCTAACTACTAAGTGTTTTAATGTAAATATGATGAAAACTAAGGACATAATCAACAATTTTAAAATAGGATCCTGCTTTAATAGTATAGATTTTTTTTCACTAACAGTTCTAGCCTTCAAACCAACAATTTCAATATATTAAACTTAAACTTTTTTCCCACCAAAATAAGAGAAATTGTCAAAATACCACGTTCCTATTATCAAGTTTTCATATTTACTTTAATCATTTTTTCGCTTCATTTTTAAGTGTGGAAAATACGCTTATAACGCTAGGGTTAAGTAATTTAAGAACTAGAGTTTAGAGTCGAGAAATGAAGTTTGGAATGTGAAATTTATGATTTTAATTAATCTAAGAGTTTTTTATCTGCTTAAAAAGAGAGTATTTTTTAAAATATTTCTTTAATGAAGATAAAAATGAATAATGATATCAATAATGTGGTAAATATAAAATTCCTCCGCAAAATAATGATGACAGAGGTGCCAATAATTGTTGATTTGACGAAATGACTAAATAAATAAGAGAAATTATCAAAAATACTATTTTTATGTTTATCTAAGTCATTTTTATCCTTATTTTTTAAGAGAAAAAACACTTATAACGCATTGGTATTAATTAATGTAAGATTACGGTTTTATAGTGTTGAAGGGTGGGGTAGGGTTTATACATGTAAATTTAGAATTGCGCTAATTAATGTTTGCATTTTATACCGTTCATGTAATAGATATTTTCATAAATATTATTTTTAGAGGTAATTTTATTAGAAAATTTTACATTCCTAAACGCTACCCGCACCCTACCTCCATACTGCACTCTAAAGCATTAAATCTTAGATTAATTAACGCAAAGATTATAAGTTGTCTTAATAATAATGGTAAAAATGATTAATGTAACATGAAAAGTGGTAATAGTAAAAGTGGTATTTTTGACAATTTCTCTTTAATGAACATAAAATGAAAAGTGGTACGCAATATATGTGGTAAACATAAAAATTCCTAATAATAGCAACGGAGTATATTTTTTCTAAAAAATATTTATAATATTTTCAGTTGAAGTAGTGTAAATATAATATAAATTTTACAAAACTACATTTATAAAGGCTAGAAAGTTTAAATTCTGTAAGAACTAAAAATTGACAAAAAATGGATATTTTAGTTATTGGATAAAGTAAAGAATGGTAATGATTGGATAAAAGAAATATAATTTATCATGAAATAAAAAGTATAATGCACAAAATAAAGTATATATGTTGTAGGTGAGGCAATTCTAATTCTCATATTTGATATTTTGTCATCGAAAAATGTTATATTGTCATAATTGTGTTTACTATATTTACAAATCTAGTTATATATTTTTGCTATGATTTAATTTTGACAAGTTTGTGAGATCTATAAAAACTTATAACATGACATCTTTTCTTTCGCAAAAATTTAATAATTTTTGTTAATTTTGTAGATCTGCCAGAACTTATAATTTTTGTAAAATTTTATAATTGAAATATATTATAGATAATTTATAGCAAAATAGAATTATGAATCATTGCTTTTTTATATTCTTATAACATGAAATCTTTTCTTGCATAATTTTTTGTTAATTTTATAGATCTGCACAAACTTATATTTTTTGTAAAATTTTAATTGAAAATATATATTATAGATAATTTATACAAAATAGAATTACGTATCATTGCTATTTATATCTACATTATTTCATAAAACTAACGGTCCAATGTGTTCTGCTTTCGTCCTACTCGGCAGAAGATCCTTAGCGGGATAGCTAAGAGTCGCAACTTTGTGCCATCGTCGAGTTATCCATGCGAGCGAGCTGCTGTGTGCTTCGTTGTAGTGCTAATATACAACTGGAGTTAATTTTTGAGACAGCACACGGTGGTGCCGACTGAGAACTTCAGATATCAGAGGTGAGAGAAACTTGTTTTTAAAATTATATCTGTAAATTACTTCTTGTCTAGAGTTTAATTGAACCGCATGAGTAGTAATTGTATTGCTGAGCAATATAAGATTGAGCAGGCGAAAGATACGAAGATGAGTGGTGAAGTCGAACAGAATCTAGTGCAGAGATTTGGTTGTTTAATATAACTATATATGTCGTTTGGTTTATATTGCAATAGGGTAGTTTAGGTATTAGTTTATGTAACAGTGTCCACACAGTAGATTTGTATATCTTAATTATGAAGATGTTTTGATATGAGATGCATATATTCTTTTTTTCATGTTTTTTTTAGTTACTGTTCTACCAGAGAAAAACATATATTTTT